>RJWM01001596.1:0-42477 GCA_004363535.1 Dasyprocta punctata
TCTCTCTCTCTCTCTCCATTTCATTCTACTTAGTGTAGGCCATCAAAAAGGATTTGGAGTAAGAATCTTTTTATTTACTTTCATGTTGATTATACTCTATTAAAAATTTTATTTGAGTACATGTGTTAAGGAAAATAGAAAGTTTGGAGTGTATTCCCTCAGAGATTACTTTTCCTATGAAATGAACTGAAGTATTTTTCCTGAGTTTTATCCTGAAAGGTCAGTGAGGCCCCTGAAGGTAAAACACAGGGGAATGCTATGTGGCCCACAAAGTCCCTAGTGTTATAGTATCTGGCACAACTACCAGCAGTTATAAACTCCCTTTAAATTTTGCTATTTCTCATACACTCCTGCAGCAATTTTTCTCCTAGTAAACTGTGACATTTTTATCCTCCTCCAGTTTTCAGGGTACTTATTGATGAGTGATCTCAATTCTGTGATAGACCTTAAAAGAATTTCTAATTTTCAATTTATGTAGCATTTTTTTCTTGTTCCCATGATGACAGGAGAAATGACTTTCAAGTCCTTTATATTTTAGATCAGAAATAAGAAAAGAAATGTCCTTTTTTAAAAATTATCAACATATAGTAAAACATTTATATAATGACATTTTCTCTTCTCTGAAGTACATAAATATATTCAGTATTTAATTTTACATTAACTCAGTAATTTTTCCTAGCTCCAACTTTCAAATCTTGAACAAGTCAAATCATAAAATTCATATTTGTACAGAAGTAAGTTATACCTTAATTTGCATATAACATTGTGAGTATGCTTGAAAGAATTCATTTTATATCCTTTTTACTCCTTTTTTTGTTCATTTTATTTTTTTGTCTGTATCATGTATTATTTCCTACTTTCTTTAAGAATAGCATCTTTGTTAGTATGACTTCTGTTTCAAATTTACACTGAAAAAATTTACACAAATACAATCATTTCACACTGAAATTTGCCTTTTAAAGTGTCTACAGTCACATTAGAGTAACAAACATATGCATTGCTAAAAAATAAAAATCTTATTTTAATTACTTCAAGTCATGTGGAATGAATTAATTTCTGACTTCTGTTTCACAAAAATACTTTCATGTAATACATAAAAACTTCTGCATGTATCAGTAGTGTAAAATAAATTTAGTGAACATATAAACAACAAAATGTGAGTTACAAGATTAGATAAGATCTTTTGGTGAAGAACAGACAAAAAAACTACCATTTTCCAAGTTTCTTATTAAAAAACCAGGAGCATAAAGAACTGTCCATATTAGTTTCTTAGATAATCCTTCTATGACTTATCTCAAATGTTAACCTGATTAACTGGAGAGACACCAAGCATATTAGTGAAAAATACTTTTGAGTATGAGTAGGTTTTGAAGGCACGACCTTGGAACCTTCCTCCAGGGCTCTGCTGTTGAACTCTACTTTGCAGCCATCACTAGTAAACTCAATTCCTCTGCCATGTGCTTTTACCAGGATATTTTTGCCTTGGAGCAAACCAGTCATGAACTAAAATCTCTGCAACAATGAACTAAAATAAAGCTGTCCTTCTTTTAGTTGTGGTCATTCTGTATTTTAATACAACATTTCACCTCATTTTCTCTTAAATTTAGTAGTATTGTCTCTTTCTTGTAAACTTTTGAAAAATGTCACATATCTTATCTCTTTAGAATGTTACCATTCTGAGCATAGTAGTTTACCATTCTCTTTTACTTGGCAGTAATACAGTTTTGTGCAAAGGGCAGATTTCATCTATGTTAAGTTTGCATTCATTAAGTCTTTGCCCTTGTGAGTCATACTCTACTTTTTCTGAGGATGTAACTTTGATAGTGAATCAGTGCTCAGAACACATGCGCAAAGTCTCTGATGCTCTCTTCATGTCATTCATTTTGTAAGTATTTTAGTCATGCCTTTCTCTATTATTTTCACTCTTACTAACATATGAACTCTCACTCAAGGCCACTATTCAAGCACTGAAAAGTAGAGAATGGTGATCTCCACTAACTGAAATTAATCACTGGGAAATGTTCATCTCTCTTTCTTCACAGACATATTTCCCCTTGATAGAAACTAAGTTTATGGTAGCTCACCCTTAAAATGAACAATCATTGTAAATTTCACAATATTGGACAGAGGACAGAAACTGGCCTAATACATCTAGCTTAGATAGAATTCTGTTGATTTTCAGATGAATTGGAAATAAAAGTCTTACATAAATTCCATGCAGCTTACTAGATTTTGTACTCAATTCTATGTAGACAGCTCAGTCCATATGTGTGACTTTTCTCACTTTGTGCATATACATCCTGACTGAATTATTTGAGAGAGAATCTGAGATCCAAAACCATTTAAATATATCTCAATGCCACACTTTAGCAGCATTTTGGTATATCTTCATTTACAGTATTCAGTACTAATTTAGTATAATGGACAAACTAACTTTATTTTTAGATGACACTGGAAGGAGAAAACAAAAGAAATGCAACCATGGTTAAAATCCTTCAAGATTCATCATGGAAAAACTGGTGTTCTGTAAGTAGCCTCAATTGAGCCTAGGAAAGCTTTTTTGAGACTTCAAGTTAAACATGCAAGAAAATTGCACATAGATGTAGAATAAGGGGGCATTTTCTTTTGTGTCTTTATATCATTGATAATATCCAATGAAGAGAGATATCATTTGACCTTTTATTTTACAATGAATGACATAAAATACATCTTAAATCAGGTATAAAGTAGTATCAGTAACTTTGTTTGAATATCTTTTTATTCCTGTTGCAGCAGAAAATGCCCCCCATGCCCCAGCCAGTTGCCCAAGTGATAGTTCCGCCTACTATTCCTGTTACTATTGGCTCCTAGAAAAGGTTGGTCACTGTGATGCACAGCTGGTCACTATGATGCATACAGTAGGAACCAATCAAAGACAGCCAAGTACTCTGCTTCTTGCTTGTAACCCCATAAAGCCTCCCTCCTTGAGACTTTGGGGCCTGGCATTTTAATGAGGATTGATTCCTTGTCAGTTTCTGTCCAACAATACATAAATCTGCCTCCTGAGTGTTGTTTTGGTGTTTCTGTTGCCATAGCAGTATAATAATGTTGCAAACTGCATTAAAACATAAGGTCTCAGGTTGATTTTGGTATGTCAAATCTTTTGTATTCTGTTATGTATTTACAGAATACAATTGTGATGAGACTTAAAGCAATCAATAGGGATATTGTACACTCAACTCTCATTTGATTACAGACGTTCAATACTAATGTGTAGCAGACTGTCCCTCAAAAAATACTTAGTGAGAATTGAAAATGTGCCATCTAACATCTTAAAAAGTGGGGATAGGACACTTAAAAAATAAATAGTCTTAAATTTTTTGAATTGATTTTTATTAGATAAATTTTACTTTTCATTATAAAGTGATAAGAAAACAAAATCTTCACAACCATAATATACACCCATGGCAAATACAAGTGCACTTACACACACAGTACAGCAGGGCATATCATCTATGGTAAGCAGAAGAGTGACTTTGAACCATAGCCAATCCCACTCAATAGATGTCCACATCTCAATCTCTAGGACATGCGAGCTTATTACATCACACAGGAAATGAGATGGCCTCAAGTAGATGGAAGCTTGCTAATCAGTGATATTGAGATGGAAAAATTCTGCTTGATTAATTAGGTGGATCCAGTATAATTAGTCAGACTCCCATAAATGGTAGAAGGAGAGAGAGAAAAAGAGAGAGAAAGAGAGAGAGAGACAGAGACAGAGAGAGACAGAGAGAGACAGAGAGAGAATCATGAGAGAAACTGACATTGTTGGGATTGTGAATGGACAAATGGGGCCAGAAGCCATATGATCTCTAAATGTAGACGTAGGTGAGAAATAGATCTCCCCTAGAAGCTCCAAAAGAAAAAAAATATTAAAAAACCAAAGTAATACAGCACTGTCAACATTTTAATTTTAACTAGTGAAAACTACTTTGAACTTAAAACTTCTGGAATTATAGCATGACAAAATCATGCTGTCTTAGGAGAGTAAGTTTATAGTCATTTGTAACAGCAGCAATGAGAGAATAATGTAATTAAATTCAAGTATATTATTTTTTATTTTGTATGCTGTTTTTAAGCTGACAAAAGAACCACCTACTCATGTATTTCTTCTTTTTCCATTTACACATTGCAAGCTCAGGATTGCTCTGTTCAGGAATGATGTTTTTCTCACTCTTTATTTCATACACATCATCTTTGACATGACAGTAATGTCCAGAGATTCTATTTCAAGGTGAGAATATTAGTACTTGGCTTCTTCTAGCTATGCAATGGTCATCATGGCAAAATTTCTTTTAAAGATGACATGGATTACCTTTTATCAGCAATTTATGGTAGGAGTTGCCTGAATAAGAATAGATGATGAGGTGGGGTCAAATCTGGCTTTGGTCTATAGATATTTAGGTAAACATAATTTAATTAACTGTAAGAAGTTAATAAAAATAACAGAACATGTTGAGATGGAAAAATAAGTGGAAGAACTGCAAAATCAGGTATAGATATGAAATACATTCAGAAAATTTTAGAGTGTGGCTGGATGAAAGGGAGAAATTGAAGAAAATTAAATAAACTTTTTAATTCAGTTTTATATTTGTCCTTTAAATGTAACTCTGTGCATCAGTTTTTAATCACAACAGCTTTCCAAATCAAAAGATATTTCCTAAAATCTAAATGTTCAGGCAATTGTGTTTTAGTGAGAGCAAATAAAGTACTTCAAAAGGTTACATCCATTAATTTTGCTCTTGGTGACTGCCAAGGATTGATGTGTGCTCCCCCAAAATGCATACATCAAAGCTTTAATCACCAATGTGCCTATGTTTGCAGACAAGATGCTTAAAGAGCTAATTAAAACTAAATGGAACAATAGGGTAGGGCACCAATTTGATGGAAAGGCCACATGAGGACATAATTATGAGGGAGTCATCTCCAGTTAGAAAGAAAGTTCTTACCTAAAGGTGGATCCTTCTACATCCAGAACTGGGACTTGAGTTCTTGAGAACTGTAAGAAATACATTTTTGTTGTTTGAAATACCTACACTACACTATTCTCTGGCAGCCCTAGAAAAATAAATCAGTGACAATCCTACAATATAAACATATAAACTGATTTTGTGCACCAACTAAAATAGGATGCCTTAAAACTTTGCTTAATAAAACACGCTAGTTATTTTGAGTATCATGTATGGTTTTTGTTCTCTTAATTAACAATTTCTTAAATAAAAACTAAAATGCGACTCTTGAAAATCCATATTCCATGCTCCTGTGTTCAGCATTAGTTTGTACTGCTTCCATAATGATAAATGATTTAGCTTTTGATTTCAGAAAAACCTCTTAGAAAAAAAATTCATGAGAATAAAAACTAAGAGGTCTAGCTTTTAGTCCCAGATATACCATTATTAATTACATGATCTTAGAGTAACTTTTAAGGTTCTGATATATATATATATATATATATATATATATATATATATACATATATGCTTGTTTAAAATCAATTGGTTGGTTTGGATACATCAGATCAATTCTAAATATAAGGTTATATAATTATGCATGTCTCCTTGAACATCTCTAATTAGGAAATCTTTATATTTGTGCCAATATGACATTTTGTTCCTTTTTTTTTTCAGTTTCCACAGTAAAGTTTCAGTTATAATTTAACTACATGCAGACATTTCACAGCATATGGCAATCCAACAGCTGAATGTCACTATTAAGTAATGTTTAAATCAGGGATGAAACATTTTTGTATGTGGCCTTCCTGATCAGCAACTTAACTGCATAAATGGCTTGTGAGTAGACTGGCTCTTGGTTAGATGTCTCTTGGCAGTCTTTTAGGTCCAATCATGGGTTTTTGAAACCCCCATGGGAGGAGTCACAGGAAAGCTGCCCTCCTGACACCAGACTGTGTGCACTGTGCACTGTGTGTGTACACTCACTGCATGCAGTCTCTGTGGTGAGCTGTAGTCTGTGCCTGTCTTCCAGGTCCTGTTCAGATATTTGCATTCCTTGTCTATCAGTTTTTAATTCTACATCTCTTTATATTTCAGATCTTCAGCAGAAGTTTTCATTCATCTATGACAAGGCCTTCTTACAGACTAGAAAGGAGGAGGTAAGAAGGAAAAATCTGGATATCTCGCCCTATTCTGATTTTTTACACATAGCACTACCCCGTTGCAACCCCCTCACCACACCTTGCTACACGCAATACCCTGAGGGTGATTGTTTGAGTTTATTCAACAATAAATTGACACTCATGTATGTAATTCACCTGAATTTCCACTGAAGGAAAAGCAATCAGAGAGTACCAGTGTATTCTCCAGATTCAGAATTCATATCACCTCAGTAAGTAATTTAAGGCTTAATTCTTTTATTTATTTGTGTCTATTTCTCTAATTGTTTACACTGGCACCCCACAACTCAGTTATCTCTCATCTTTTCCTCTCCTCTCCTCTTTGTTTTTGTTTCTCTCCTCCTCATCTGCTCTTCTCTTTACCTCTCTACCTCTTTCTCTTCTTGTAGGTCAGTTAAGCTCTTGGCAAGGTAGAAGGAATACATGGTATATTCAGCCTGCATTTATTAATTTAGGCAAATCTGCATAGAGAAACTAATTATGTCTAGAAAGACTGCTTGTTGTTTTATTTAGTTTGTTTTCTTGCAAACTGAGCCCATTTTTTATTCCTTACACACAAATTTTAAGGTTAGAGCTGTTGAAATAGTGAGAAAAGGGCTGAAATAAGATCAATGTCTCTTCTCTCATGTTCTCTGACTTGAAACTCTTGTACCTTTAAAAAGATTAAATGTCCTGGGAATATTTGTAATGCTTCTATGATGAGCAAAAAAAAAAAAAAAGAAGAAAACAAACATTCGAAGTAGTGGTTGAATTTCATAATTTTCATAGGATAGTAATTACCCCAATGTGAAGTCATCTAATAAACTATACAGAACAAACCGAAAACCCTTCTCTTTCACACTGAGCAGATGGTCATTTTCTCTGCTGAAATAATTTCAGTGAACTCACTGCCTCACAAGATTGTCAGTGCAAACACTTTTCCTATATTTAGGTAATATTCACCTTTCTACAATAATTAACTTTTGCATTCTAGTCCATGCTCCTGAAATGTGAAGAATAAATCTAGACCTAATCATTAATGGAAACTTTCACACTGATTTTGTGTGACCTTTTATGTCCCTCAAGTTAAACATGTCTAGGATGTCCAATATTTTCAGCAACAGAACTAATATCATAGATTTTCATATACAACTAATATTATGGGCCCATGTAGAAGCTGTAATTAACTTTAGAACACATAGTAACTGTTGTATCAATAAATTATTCAAAGAAATATATATAGCAGTAGTGCTTTTAAACTTTGGTGATACACTTCATGTTAGATTGCAGCTTTTCTGATAAAGTGTAACAAAAATGTGGCGAGTGTATAATTCTAGAATATATAGCCAAAGACACATTGCTATTAATCTCCCTCTAACTGTTCCCCTCACTTCAAACACTTATGGCATCATTCTTGCCACTTTCATAAGTAATTCAGACAGTTCTTTGTGGTGAGTGGATTTAGTAGCACTGTGGTGACTGCCTTGATGTTCAGAATCCATTCAAAACGTTTGCCTTTCAAGGTCAGTTTGATTTTGGGAAAGATCCAAAACTGGCAGGGTGCCAGATCCAGTGAAGGAGGTGAATGCAGACACACCATAATTATTTTATTTGACAAAAAAAGTGTGTGTAAAAAGCGGCTATGAAATGGGCAAAGGGATTCATCCTCCATCACTACAACACTCTGTGTCAGACGCTGCTGCTGGTAGGGTGATTTCTAACTAACAAAAACTTAGCTTGTGTCTGTATTCACCCCATCCACTGAATCTGGCACCATGTGACTTCTCACTCTTTCCCCAATATCAAAATGACCATGAAAGATAAGTATTTTGAGTAAATTTGAGATATCGAAGTAGTCATCACAGTGCAATCAAAGACATTTCTGAAAAAATTGGTTTTCAGAACTGTTTCCAAAAATGGTAAGAATTACGGGATAAGTGTGCGAGACTGATGGGGTAAGTGGGGGAGTATTTTCCAGAAGATTAATGTCAATGTGTCTTTACAGTAATGATTTTTAAAGTTGCACATTCAACATTTTTTTTTCTGCATCACACCTCACAGTGTATTAGCAAATAAGCACTAACTGAATTTCCTTGACTTTGGTAGTTAGATTTTTTCTATTTTTCAATGAAAATTGTTTGCTGTAAAATTATAAATTATAAAATTTAAATATGCAAAAGTTATGCAGGTTTTCAAAAAATAATGAGAAATACAAATGACCTTTTTTTTGTTTTAGTTTTTTGATACCGGAGATCGAACTCACAACCTTGCACCTGCCAGACAGGTGCTTAGGCCACTGAGCTAAATTCCTGGCACAAAATGACTTTTTATTGTGAAAAGATTTTGAATGAATTGCTAATCAGAAGTTGCAAATTGAATTCACAGTGATAAAATCATTTGTATCAATCAAAAATAAAGTAGTAAAATAAAGTTTTCATTAGCAAGTATGATAGGTATTTTGCTATAAAATTAAGATACATATACTTTAAGACTCAGAATTTCCAATAGGAAGATTGTATCCTCCAGAAAGATTTGCCCATTACAGGGAAGATACAGGAAAATATTTCCAAACTCTAAACAAAGTAATAGAAAAATAAATTTTGAATGATTCAATCAGTGGAATTTATCAAACACTGAAATTTAATATGCTTATATTCACATTGAACATAGTTGAATCTAGAGGCAACTGAATCTAGAATTTGTGACTAATTCATTGTCTAGTGCTGAGATTGGGGGTATGAGTGCTATACCCACACTAGGGTGGGTAGCTCGCATACAATATGAGGGAAGAAAAGAGACTGGATCCTCCCTTTTGCTCTTGTTGATTTTGGTATCTTCCTTCACCATGAACTATTGCCCCTCTGCCATGCCACCCTGCCTTGGAGCCAGCTGATTATGGACTGAAACTCCACAAAGTGTAAGCTAAATAAACGTTTCTTTCCTTAATTTTGTGCACCAGGTATTTTGTCTCAGCAACGAGAGAAAAGTAATTAAGACACTGCCTTTTTAAATTTAAATATGATCCTACATTTCCGGCTCTATGTGGTCCCCACTGTAAACACCAAAACTACTTCACAAAGCTCTGGCTAGGAAAATGACTGTTGCAGCTTTCATTCTGGGTTTCGCACATATAGTAATGCCCAAGGCATGAGAAATGAGCAGCATGGACAAACAGTTCCTACGTTTACTTGAATAGTTCACTGCCGTGCCAGCTACTTTAATCAAGAATAGGTACCTTAGAAGTAGTTGTTCAACTTACAAGATCTAGGTACAAAAAATGATCAAACAGACAATGACAGCACAAACTGTTCTTTTTGATGAACTAACAGAGATTAGTAGTAGAGTTATCTATGTTGCATACATATACATACATACATTCATATATGTATACCTACATACATATAGTATTTTCCTCTCTTCCTTTTGTCCTTTCCCATATCCTAGTTGCTCTTCCCTTTTGAGCACTTTCTTTCCCTTTCATTATTATACTTCTAAAATAACAATATGCAATATATTAACTAGTGTTAATTTCCCACTAGTTTTTTGTAATTCTGTATCATTTCTATCCTTTTTTCTGTTTTGCTTTTTAAAATAAAAAATGTTTCTAATTTAAAAAAAAGTTTAGGTGCTGTTTGCAAGCTTGGAAACTCAAGGTAATGCCTGCAATCTATAAATCTAACACTTGTCTATTTTAGCTCTGTTCTTGTCATTCACGCAACCTTTCAAACATACACAATTTCTTCCTCTCTATTTATAGTTTCAAGAGTATGAGGACCATTCATTTTTTCCTCTTATACTACATCTATTTATAGCTTCAAGAGTGTGGGGACCATTTATTCTTTCCTCTTGTACAACATCTGCCTTTCCACGTCTGGTAAGCTTTGTGCCTTCATTGTCCTTGGTTCTACTGATTCACTGAGCAAAACAAATAAATAAAACAGAAATATTTCCAGATACAAATAGCCATTCAGCATACATTTTCTTTACAGAAGTCAATTTTCCAATAGTTTTTTATACAAGTTCTTAAATGTTCAATTTTTTCTCTAATTAAAAATAGTCCACACAATTGCATTAATATGTAATCATTACTATCATATTTTCAACTATATTCAATGAATATTAGATTTTTTGTCTTAATTGTTAAGGCTGCTGGTTTTTTTTACAGTTACATATGTAGCACATTTTGTTTTACTTTAAAAATACTGCTGAGGATAATTGTGTTTGGTGGAAAAACAATTAAAAATGTTTACAGTCTTCAGTTTATACAGCAGCAGCATACCAGATTGTAAGTGAAAGTATTATAATGTTTCTCAGATTGTATTTTATGCAACGCTAGTGTTCAGAAAACTTTAGTATATTTGCAAAATATCATAGGCAAATGTTATAAAACTAAATATTTTATGACACAATTTTTTTTAAATTCAGTTTATCAATGTAGAATTTTTCCACACCTTTCATATATTTACAAGCATGGTGAACCTCAGTAATGTTTTAGATCACACAACAGTCCAGATTTATTAAAAAAAAAACAAGAACAATTTCTCAAACCATAATTCTACCTAGAAAATTCTTTAGTGTATTTCCTGTATGTGAAACACAGCTTGGAGAACATTAGTCTATTATGAGTATTCTAGCCCATATTTTTCATCTATTTTTTGATATCTGGCATATTTTGATATTCAAAGTCATAGTTTTATTGATAATCTGATGATATATAGATATATAGATATATATAACCAGTGATTACGATGTAAATGGTACACTGTATCTATGTAGATTTTTATTTTTACTGAAGGAAAAATTATATCAATCAAATATTGATTTTATGCTAGTTTAAATATTTGATTCATATTATAAACTCTTTTAATATAGATATGGCAACAATTCTATTTCATGGCAAGTTCCACAGTTCTTTATATGTATAACAGATTATGATCTGTGACCTTCATTACTTCAGACTTTTCATGAGAACCAGATTTCCTTAGAAAGACAGACAATATTACTGATTTTACAAAATGAAATTCTATTTATTGTTTTATATTTCATTGATTGAAGACTATATTTATAAATACAAATTTATTTTAAAAATAAATGCAATGCTTTTATTACTATAACTAGAGCCTGATTAAATGCATTACAGTTGATGACTGAAAAAATAAAACAAATTGTGTTTAGGGATTAAAAAGTTCAGAACATCATGTAAGCGATTACAGAAGAAAGTAGATAGTCTGCCAGATATTTGTCCTTTTGATATTCAGTGAATGTCATTATTATTCTGTTAACATATATTATCTATTTTGTATTTAAGATCTTTCTAAAAATACAAAATAGATATATTCTATGCAGATACTTAAAGTTATAACAAGATAATATGGTATTTCCTAATGAGGTACTAAAAATATTGTTTAATGTTTTTGTATCTTTATTTTTGACTCAGAAACACTTTAACTTTAGTTATCTGTGGATGTCCTTATTTATTAGATAGCTGATATAGGTTGAAAAAATATAATGTCATATATATGCATCTTAATTATGTTTAAGGGAGAAGATTAACAAAAAGTCTCAAAAAGTTCAATCAAAAATTAACATTAAGCCATGTATACTGGTGTGTGTCTATAATCCTAACACTTGGGAGGCTGAGGCAGGAGGATTTCTGTGAGTTTGAAGCCAACTTGGGCTACAAAGTGAGTTTAAGGCCAGTTTGAACTACATAACAAGAGACTGTCAAAAGAAAAAAGAAAGAAAGAAAAAATTAACATCAGTATGTTATACGTACTGTGATTTTTATGAAAACAAATGATTATAAAAATTGAGTTGAAATGTCTTTTATACAATATGAATTAATTTCAAAAGTCCTTAAAACAGTTTGAAATAACTACCAGAACAAAACACTAGGAAAAATGAACAGTAAAACCTGCATAATATTTCCATATAAAAGATTATTTATATGCCATATATTACATGTTTATGCAAATTAAACACTGATGATAAGTTCAATAGATATATCACTAGTATTTTTTTAAAAATTAAGATGAAAGTTAATGCTAGAAAAATTAAAATGTTTTTCTAAAGTTTCAAGATGTTCATATCTTCAACTTTTGAACTAATAAAATTAGAAAATAAAGCGTCAGGTAAAATGATATTAAATGAGATCAAGTGCATTCAGGGTGGTATAGCTGTAGACAAACACATCATTTTGCTGTTTTCCAATACATGATCTTATACAGAGAAAATTCTGAAGACCACGAAACTCATTGAACTAAAAAAGCAATTTAGTAAAGTTGTAGGATAAAAATAAAACAATGCTCTCGGTCGCATCTCCATGTATAAGCAAACACGAAAAAATTTTAAAAATACATTTACAAGAGCATCACAAATAGTATGATAATCTGGCATGAAGTTAACCAAGGAGATGAAAGATCTGTGTGCACAGCTTCATCATTTCAATGTTTTGGCTGACTTGGTCTTGTCCTTGATGTACTTTCTCCCTCACAATCTTTCCCTAAAGACCTCCCAAGTCATTAGATAATCTTTTGTTCCTCTAAACAAAGTACATCTCCTCCCTAGTCTTTGCATAATGCACACTGACACCAGACCAGCTTCTTTAAATGCAGCTTAAGTCACATCTTTCACTCAGAGAAGGGGCAGTGAAAAGAGCATGAACTTTAGAAGTAGACAGGTCTGGGAATCATCGCCTGCTTTCTAATTACTATTGTGTGTGTGATCTTTTCAAAAGCAGTTAGCTTTTCCAAACTTCAGTTTTCTCATATGCAAGATGAAGACAAAAATGCTGTTTGTAATTTTATACAACAAATTAAACAAATATTCATGTATAAGTTCAGTTATGTGAAAAATTACAAGCTCTTCTGTGCTTCGCTCTAACAATTGTTGAACACTTTCCTGGTATGAGGCACTCTGGCTGTCACCAGGGTCACAAGTTTGAAAGACATGGTTTTTGTCATCAAATAACTCACAAACTAGCTAAAAACAAAGACAAAGTAAGTAACTGGGCTATATGGAAATGTCTATAAAATAAATAAGCCTATTGCAACAGAACTATTCTGAAGATAAGTACTATTACCAGGCCAAAAAAGAATAAGTGGTGATTCCTTGAAGTGAAAAAAGTAAGCAAAGATTAGGAGTGACAGAAAGTTTCCCATGGAAATCAAGAAGGGAGTTTTTATGGTAGGTGACACATGAGAGCAGACAGGAATGGCTGCTAGCAAAGAGAATTTCAGAAGGACTCGAGTTACTTTACTCAGAATTGGGCTTAACGTATCCTAAGGAATCATGAAAATTTCTTGCAAATTCAAAGGAGTACAGAATAAGCAAAAAAAAAAAAAAGTATTTAGGCATAAAAATAGTTTATTTAAAACCTTAGGAAGTAAATATCTTTGTTATCTCTATTTTAAAGGTGAAATGGAAGCAAAAACGAGCATTCGGAAAGTCAGAGAGCTTTACAGTGCTGAGTCAGGGTTCATACCCAGGGCTCTGTGTCCCCGCCCTGTGCATCTGTGATCCAGTCTGTGTCTCCTCTTTCCCACAGGCTCCTGCATGAATGCATGACTTTGGGTTTATTCAAATTCTTACTTGTTTTCAGAAAAAAGTCGAGCATATATTATGTCCTTATACCATTTTAATAGGCCAGGTCATTTATCCCTCAGCCATTATATCAATGTTTTTATGAAATAAAATCAGCTGTATAGGGACATTTAAGAGATACACACCAATATAAATTGGAAACAGTTCTGTAAAGTGGGTGAATTTTGTACCATCGTACAAAAATCTATATTTTCCCTTTACACTAGTAATAAACTAAAAATTCTGGCTACTGGGTAGACAACTACCTGTGATTTCTTTTTTTTTTTTTTAATCTGATTACAGACAAAGAGAAAAGCTTTAGCTGGTAGGTCTCACAAGGACGAACTACCCACCCAAAAGAGACTGGGGATTCAGTCAGGGCAGTTCAGTTCCTGAAAGGACTTGCCTTCAGGGTCTTACATGCTTTCACATATTAACATTATAGTCCTGATGCCTTCATTCCTATGATTCCTAGATTCATGGTAGATCTTCCTGGATTGAAAAAAAAAAAAAAGTAAGGGAACACTTGGAGACACTGCCTTCTCCCTGGTTCTATACTCACTAGTTTTCAAATCCAAGTCCCTTACTGCTCCCGCCTCTCCATCTAAGGTTCCATAAAATTGCCATTTATTTATTTATTTATTTATTTATTTATTTATTTATTTATTTATGTGTGGGGGGATTCCTTCTGGGTCTGAGCTGATCCACTTTACCTTTGGTAAGTCCTCCTTTCCATAGGGAAAAATGGCACTGCACCATGCAGAAGGGGGAATCTCTGGTATTAGACGGTTCATACTCATTTTTAGCTTGTTACTCTGGTCTCCTACTCCCACACCTGACAGCTCAGCTCTCTTTTTCTCTCTTCCAGCTCTTGTGAGCCCATGATATAAACAATCAAAAAATTCCTTACTACACTAGGCAGTGCAACAAAAAGAAAACTGTCATTTATCTTGAAAACATTCTAATAAAAGAGGAAACATTCCTTAGCTGTGCATTATATCTTTGGTATTGGCAAAGTTAACAATTTTCTGTAATAAATCTATACATTTAATGCAATCTCAGTAAATACCCTAATCTTTCCAAAATTGAATTGGCATATAAAAGACTCAAAGTTGAAGTACTTTTCTTAAAAAACACAGTACCTTTAAAATATTCTCACTAATTCTCAACTATAACTATAGATAAATTTGTCTGTTTATTGCTAAGTGTCTTTAAATTCTAAATTTCAATGGAAACTTGACTTTGTATTCTTATGTGGAAAGAGAAATAGGACAGTTTTCATTAGAGTGTAAATTTCGTTAGCATATTTACTCCACTTTGCTAAAGCCTATGAAGTAAAGTATTTACTGTGATGTTTAAAACCGATACAAATATAATGTTGTGTTTTACAGGTTTGATCAATTATACATTGATTAGATAAACTAATGATTGCAAAAGTGTATAAGATAATTTTGTTAAAGAGATTTTAATATATAAGAAGAGGATGAAGGACAAAAGTGCTTGGAATGTATGGATGGGAAAAGGATACAGACACGGTTTGAGCAGAAAATGTCTTTTTGTTTTGTTTTTATTGTAAGGTACAAGAAAAATAAGACAGCAAAGAGATAGGTAGATTAGAAAATGGTTTTGTTCAATTCCCAGTACTACCCCATCCCCCCAAAAAAGAAAATGGTTTTGTTATTGTATCATGAGTTTTAGTTTGAAATCAACAGAAAGTTTAACTGAGTTATAAATAACTAGCACTATTAGAAATAAAAGGCCTAGTCAGTGTACATTTAGCATCAAACACTAATGATTCAGAAGGCATGAATTGAAAACAACTGCAAAGAATCAGGAACTTTAGAAACTTGAGCATGTGTATGTGTGTACATGTGAGTGTGTGTGAGTGTGTGTACATGTGAGTTGTGTGGGTGTATACTTGTGAGTGTGTGGGCGTGTATGTGTGAGCGTGTGTTGGTGTATCATTGTAACTTTTTTCTAGTACTGGGATTCACCCTGCAGTCGGTAGGGTATCTCAAGCACTGAGCCACATACTCAGAACTTTTTATGTTTTATTTTGAAACTAGCGTTTACTAAAACTTAAGAATTAAGAGATTGCTATAATTCTTAATTAATGGATCAGCATTTATAGAAAAGTACAAATAATATTTTTAAACACAATAACAGTTTGAAATTGCTAGTCATGAGCAATTTTAAAGTTATACATTTCATACGCAATGTTTATTTTAATGTTTATTCAGATATTCCTTGCTGTTAATTGTCTTTCAAAAAGGAATTCAATTTTACTGCAATTGTATTTTCTACAAAAAAGTTAGCATGTGTGTTAAAAGCAAAGATCTTGGAACCAAACAATTTGGGATTAAAACGTATCTTGGTTAGTTGTTGACATTTATAAACTTCATTGAGGCAAGTTAAATTGTCTGACTATATTTTCTAATCTATATTTAGGGTTAATGTTAGTATCCTGCTCATAAATACATTGTGAATTTTAAATAGCTGACTGTGTTCAAATTTTTTGGTACATTTTCTATTACACTTGAGTGGTCTGGCAAAATTTGGATTATAATCACACTTGAAAGATATATAGGTGATTGCTACAGAATTCATATAACTATAATTTCCTCATTAGATTGATCTACTTAGTTGTACTTTGACTTACAATGTATGCCTTATACATTCAGGATAGATTTGAGTTGCATAGGTTTATAATATCGTAAGTAATTTTATTTTCTTTTAATATTTCTGTAGAATAAATAAAAGTTATTATTTCCATTTCTAATTTTGATGTTGAGATATTTGAACACATTATGTGGTTTGCTTATTTTCATACTGATACTAATAACTAGAAGTTTTCAAAAGCAGATAGTCAACATCCAACTATGTTCAATTACCTTTACCAGTTAAATCACTGTAGTTTAAATAATTTCTTTCCCATGTCTGACTCTTTACATGAAAGCAAATTAGTTAGATGAATAAAACTTAACTGTACAAAATATTTTTAAAATGAAAAATTATAGCTTCTATATCACTAGGCTTGTAAGTACAAATGTGCAGTTAGTGAACATGTCTTATTTTGATATTCAAATACAGTCTCTTTTCCAACTAGATATATTTGTTACTGTTTTATTTTAATCACTCATTTTTCTCCAGTTATTTAACTTTCTGTCCATTCTGTAGGAGGTAAGCATACTTCTATGATATACCACATCAACCCCTGCAATGACGAACTAATTTTATTTCCTTAGATTGGACCTGGAACCAATAAAATATGAAAAAGTGCTATGCTGTTTCTGTGGTTAAGTTATAAATGTTTGTGAATTTTTATTTTTATTTTATTTTTGACATGTAGGCTTTCTGAATGTGTAAAGAGGGGGCCCCTTCCTCAGCCAATTCTTTGGATGAAACTGCAGACCTTGAAGCCATACTTAAATTGGACCATTGTGAGAGACTGTAACAGAATATGTATATAAACCATAAGCAAAATATTGACCCGTGGACCACAGAAATTGTGGCACTTACACATTTTATTTTGTCATTAAATCTTGGGATAATTTGTAACCCCAGTAATAGCTAACAATATCAAATAAAAATAGTAGCACCTCTCAAATTGGGCATAGGTGTATATGCCTGTAATCTTAGCACTGCAGGTGTCAGAGACAGGAGGATCACAAGTTTACATCCTGGGCAGCTTAGCAACTTGAAGAGACCCTTCTTCAACATAAATAATACCAAGGATTTAATATGCGGCTAAGTATGAGGGCACCAGGTTCAATCCCCAGTAATTAATAAATAAATAAACAAATACTAAATAAATAAATAGCTGGCAATTCTTTGTGCTGTAAATCAAGCCATTGCTTCATTATGAAATGGAATGTTGTCATTGCATCACTATAATTTCAATTCTATCGAAAAATCTTTAATACTGATTTGAGATATACAAGAAAGGAAATAAATCATTTTCAGTGTAAAAGTCACGTAAAACTTTCATGCAGAGAATAGATCATATTTACATTTGGGGATTTTTCTTCCCAGAATGATCTGATTACTCTTTTTAAAATAATAAAAGGAAAGTTTTGCTTATGACATGGTAATTTGCCTGTAACTTAACATTTAGGAACCAAATACAATTATCTTGTTTCTAGAACTTGCTCAGTCACATTTATCAAACGTAATTATGCAATTAAAACTACATAAGAATTCTATTAAGTATAATAATAATTAAGTCGTGACTTCATCTCCCAAATAAAGGACCAGAGCAATAGCAGTACTTTCAATTTTTCTGAATTCTTTCTTGGCATCTTTTTGCTTCTTCCATGGAGGTATTTATTATTCTGAATTTTATGGTTAGCACTTTCTTACTTTAAAATGCTTCCTTCTTATGTCTACATTCTTAAAATACTGTATTTATTCTTTAACAGTTTATATGAAATTTCAAAGTGTTAGTTTATAAGACCAGTCCAGGTAAATTAAGAAAATATACTCTTCACCAATGATCAGAAAAATAAACACCTAATTATACCATTACTACCAAAAATTTAGCTGAGATGTAATTTAATAGTTCAGTTCTGAGGTGGGGATAGAATAACTGTTTGCTCTGATTTGTTTTCTTTACTTTGGTGTCTTAAGTATCACAGTCTTCAAGCATGCTAGACTAGGTATCTCTGAATCAGTTGACTCTCATCAATACTAGATACTTGTCACTATATGGTCCGAATAGTCACAGATGTTTACTTCAATAAGCAGTGGCTGCCCAGTTTTTCATTTAAATTAAACGTGAGAACTCTTGGCAAAGTTTTTAGTTTCCATTTTCAGAAAAATTGATCAAGAGTCTTATCTCAAGCAACCAGGGCCTCAGAAGGCCCTACTTTTTTTACCCTCCTCACCCTCAGTTTGCATACCCCCAAAATCATGAGTTTTCTCTAACCTTTAATTCAGTGAAATGTAACATTTAGTATTCTTTATGATAACTTGTAATTTGTTCAGTTTAATTTTACAATTATGTTCTGTCATTATTCAATTATTGATTATTCAAAACTCAGCTTCTATTCAAATAGTAAAAGCATTAATTTGGCAAACTGTGTGAAATATTTCCTTAATAAGAGCTCTTTTAATTTATGCTATCTAGTAAATAATTGATTTCAATTCTAAATTTAAGAAAAAAAGTCAGCATAAATAAAAATATCAATTATAACAGTAAATTTCAAATAAGTGCAAATATATTTGGTAATGTTTCTCAGAATAATAAATCCTAAAATATATATTCAACACAGATTTTTGAGAATTACAAATATTCCATTCTTCCCTTTCCTAATTTTTATTCTTTTTTATTTAGATCTGTATGCTTGAAAAATAAGTGTGTACATGGGTCAATGACCATTCATTTCTAACTATTGACAAAAACTATAGAAGCATCATTCAATATCTTTCTTAGTATTATTTTCCATAGAAATCTATATGTGGATCTTCAGCCTGTTTAGCCCCCTCCGCTTTTATTCTGGGCATTCTGTGATTTCAAAATCCATACTAAGCTGAAATCCTCCAAGTATAACTTTATCTAACAGTTCTGAATTGGCTCTTTACCATATACTTGAAAAAGGAAAATGTTCAATAAAGGAAACAGTAGCTTAAAGACACCAATGACTTAAAGTATATCTGCAACTGACAGTTACCGATGCTAGGCACAGAAGTTCCTATGGGTGTTGCAGCCCTGAGATCTTTCTACGGAGCAAGTCTTAAGAATTTAAGGTAGTGTTTCAGGAATAGATAGTATATACAGTGTCTATAAAGTAAGCACTAAACATTTTGGCAAGGATGCAATTTCTCCAGTAATATATTTTAGGAAATTGGACACCAGGGGAATATGCATCTTCTGTGTTGTTAGAAAAGAAAGATAACGGAGCTGAGAATTTGACTTTTTCTGTATAATCCTTTCAATTGTGAAATTTACCTTTGCAATAGTGTTTCATGACATACAATGTAAGCCTGTGTTGGTAAACATAGTGAGAGAAGATGAGGATTGTAAAAGTATTTTCAGTGTTATCATAAGAATATTTGTTTTGTTTTGTTTTGTTTTAAGAAATAAAGAGAGTATTTTTGGGGGAGGGATTGCAAATACTGGGAATCAAACTCAGGACTTCGTGCTTGCCAGACAGGTGCTGTGCCATTGAGCCATATTCGCAGCCCTCTAGAAATAAGGAGAAATTATTCTCAATGGGTTGTTCTGAAAAATTATAAATAGATCTCAGAGCACCAAAGAAGTTGGATGTAGTTCATGGTGCTTATAAGAAAATGTCTAATGAATGAGCACTGTTATATTGGAAATCTAATGCTTTAGTCAGTGTTAGGCCCTTTACCAGGATAAGAAATGGGAATGCGAGAAAACTGAGGGAAGGGATTTCTCAGATCCTATAAGCTCTCAGGCAGGCAAGATTTTGGATAAGCTCAGTGTAACTCAAAAGTGTATTTTCAACATAGTTCTGGAAACTTTAGCTAGAGCAATTAGACAAGAGAAAGAAATGAAAGGAATTAAAATAGGAAAGGAAGAAATAAAGCTAATATTATTTGCAGATGACATGATACTCTACCTAGAGGACCCTAAGAACTCCATCAAGAGACTTCTAGATTTAATAGGTAGATTTAGAAACGTAGCTTGTTACAAAGTCAATACCCAAAAATCAATAGCATTTTTGTACATGAATAACAATCGTACTGAGAGAGAAATTAGGGAAACAATACCCTTTACAATAGCATCTAAAAAAATGAAATATTTGGGAATCAATTTAATGAAAGATGTAAAACTGTACTATACTGAGAACTATAGTAGTCCAAAAAAGGAGATTGAGGAGGATATTAGAAGATGGAGAGATATCCCATGCTCTTGGGTAGGAAGAATCAATATAGTGAAAATGACAATACTTCCAAAATTGTTATACAGATTTAATGCAATCCCAATCAAATTACTAATAATATATCTTACAGAATTAGAGAAAACAATTTTAAAATTCATTTGGAATAAGAAGAGACCTAGAATAGCAAGGGTGATCCTCATCAATAAAGACAAGATGGGATCATCACAATTCCTGACCTGAAACTTTGCTGTAAAGCTATCGTAATGAAAACAGTGTGGTACTGGCAAAAAAACAGACCTGAGGATCTGTGGAATAGTTTAGAAGATTCAGAAACAACTCCAGACACACTAAGCTATCTTATTTTTGATAAAGGTACTAAATACATTCATTGGACAAAAGATAGCCTTTTTAATAAATGGTGTTGGAAAAACTGACTTTCCACAGGTCGAAGATTAAGATTAGACCCATATATTTCATCTTGTACTAAGTGAAAATCTAAATGGATTAAAGATCTCAACATTAAAACAGAAACATTGAATATGTGGGAAGATAAAGTAGGGAAGACTCTCAAAGACATTGGTGTAGGCAGAGACTTTGTGAATAAAAGCCAGACTGCATATTAATTAACACAAAGAATTAATAAATAGGATTTTATTATATTGAAAAGTTTTTGTGCAGCAAAAGAAACCACCAACAGTGCAAGGAGATTACCCACAATTTGGGAGAAATTGTTTGCCAGCTGTCCCTCAGATAAAGGATTAATATCGAAAACATATAAAGAACTTAAAAAAATCAGTCCTCCAAGATTTAAAGACCCAATTCAAAAATGGGCATCTGACATGAACACACACTTCTCATATGAAGAAGTACAAACCACAAATAAATATGCAAAAAAATGTTCAGCAGCACTGGCCATTGGAGAGATGCAAAAGAAAGTCTCACTCAGATTTCACCTCACCCCAGAAAGAATGGCTAGTATTATGAAGACAACTAATGAAAAATGCTGGAGGGGCTGTGGGCAAAAAGGAACCCTTCTTCATTGTTGGTGGGAATGCAGGCTGGTGCAACCTCTGTGGAAGTCAGTGTGGAGATTCCTCAAAAAGCTAGGATTGGAGGTCCCATTTGACCCAACTATTCCCCTTCTGGGTATCTTCCCAAAAGAACTAAAAATATCTCATTACAGCGATGTATGTTCATCGATGTTCATCTCTGCCCAATTCATAATTGCTAGATCTTGGAAACAGCCTAAATGCCCCTCAACTGAGTAATGGATAAAAAAACCATGGTATTTCTACATAATGGAATACTACTCAACTATGAAGAACAACAAACTAGACATTTTTGCCCTCAAATGGATGAATGCTGAGGATATGCTTCTCAGTGAACTGAGTAAGTCACAGATATGTGACTATCGTATTGTGGCACTGGTTTGAAGAAAAAGACAAAATCTATGTATAATTAAAAAATTTCTTGGGTCAATTAGAGAAAAATAAAATGAGAATGCTTATTATTTGATATTTAGATTCAATTTTACTTTTTGAATTTCATTTTTTTCTGCTTGAAAAAAATAGATCTGGAAATCTTTAAAAAATGAATTTTTTTTTGTGGATGAAGTTTTAGTTTTTGCTGGTGCTTTCAAAATTTTCTCCTTAGACAAGTTTGTATATATGTGTATGCATAGGATGGCTAAAATGATTATACTTTTAAATGCATTGGTTATTGAAAAGGAACAGTTGATACTCACGTGCTTACATTAATTTTGCATGTCTATATCTTTTAATCTAAGCAACCCTTTTCAGGGCAGCAATATGCAATATTGCAACCATTGTCAAATTCCTATCATCTTGCTTTGTGGACCTATGGTACTACTCTTTTGGATTTGTAAAAAAATAAAAAAACATTTTTTAAATATATTAATAAAAATGTGTAACATTTATTTTTCTTTCTTTTTTCTTTTTTTCTTTTATTAGTACATGCTTACAGCACATAATGATTATATTTCTTTAAGAGACTAGTATATGTACATAACATGTTTTAATTCCTTTAATTAATGCTGATTCTTTTTTTATTTTATTTTAAAGAGAAAAAATAAAACAAAACAACAGAAGAAAGCGGATCAGGACAAAACAATGCAAGCAACACAGGATTTCATAGCAAGATAGTAGGAAATCAACAGGGTATACCATAACATCTCTTGTTTTCTTCAAAATAGTTGTCCATATCTTCACACACAATGAATTCAAACAAAACACAATAGTATAAAGCCAATAAAAACAAAAGAATGAAAGCATTACAGGCCTTCAAAATAAAAGAGTAGGAAAATCAATAATGGCTACCATAATGTCTCTTGTTCTCTTCAAAATAGTTGTCCACACTTTCAAACATACTGAAATGAAATAATACAGAACAGACTAAGAATGATCAAAACAAAGGATAAAAGCATTATTTGACTTTACAACAGGATGATAAGGAATCAACTATGGCTACCATAATGTCTCATTTCCTTCAAAGTAGCTGTTCATACCATCTCTCCTAATAAAATCAATTCTTGTAAACTTTTTAGGAGAAGTTCTAGGCATGTATAAGCCTATACAAGTACATCTGTCCTTTTTGTACTAGGGGGAAAGACAAAATAAAACACAACAAATTACAAGAAAAACAAGAAACATAAGAGACTAATAAATAGCAATAACAAAGAGCCCAAAACAATAACAATACAGGCCTGCAAAACAAGGTGGTAAGAACATAACTAAGGTTGTTATTTTACATAGTTATGTTCAAAAGACTTATTCAGATTATCAGATATATACTTGTAAAATTCATCTAATCTTATGAATGTTAACTGCTTTGTTCTAAGAACTAATAGAATTAGTACTACAATCCTCTTAGCTATCTTAAGTGGATATGTACAAATTTATATATCCTCTCTTTTCTCTTCCTTCTTTTCTCCTTTTCCCTTTCTGATTTATTTTTCCCCTTTGAGCGGTGTGTAACCCTGCAACAATATTTACTAAAGATTTTGTATCTTATTTACTCTTTAAGTTTTTACACTAAGGAGACAACACTTTATTTACACATGTGAGATTGATTTATTTCACTTATGAGTATGGTCTCAAGTAGCATCCATTTACCTATAAAAGCCTCAATGTGACCTTTCTCTATAACTGAGTAGTACTCCATTGTATAAAAGTATTGCATCTTTTTTATCAGATCCTCGGTTGATGGGCATTTATGTTGTTTCCAAGATTTGGCTATTACAAATTGTGCTGCTATAAACATGGGTGCACATACATCACTGTGGCATGATGTTTTCAATTCTTCTGGAAGTATGCCCAGAAGTGGAATAGCTGGGTCAAATGGGACACCCAATCCCAGCTTTTTGAGGAACCTCCAAACTCACTTCCACAGTGGTTACGCCAGTCTACACTCCCAACAACAGTGCAGGAGAATTCCTTCTTCCTCACTGCCTCTCCCGCATTTGTTATTGGTGTTTTTCTTGGTCCTGGCCATTCCTGATGGAGTGAAATGGAATCTCAGTGTTGTTTTAATTTGCATTTCTCTAATGACCAATGATGCTGAACATTTTTTCATGTATTCATATGTCATTTGTATTTCTTCAATCGAGAAGTGTATATTCATCTCAGATGCCCATTTTTGGATTGGGTCTTTGAATTTCAGGGATCTGATTTTCTTTAATTCTATATATGTTCTAGATAGAAGTCCTTTGTCTGAGGGACAGTTGAGTAAGATTTTTTTCCCAACTTGTGGGTTTTCTTTTCACTCTGTTGGAGATTTCCTTTGACACGCAAAAAATTTTTAATAAGATGAGATCCCAGTTATTGATTCTGGAAGTATTTCCCCTGCAGTTTGATTTTTGCTCATGAATTCTCTGCCTACCCCTATATCTTCAAGATTTCTACCTACTTTGTCTTCCAGCAGATTTAGTGTTTCTGTTTTAATATTTAGATCTTCCATCCAATTTGACTTTAGTTTAGCGCATGATGATAGGCATGGGGCTAATTTTAGTTTTCAGCATATGGAAAGCCAGTTTTTCTAGTACCACTTATTGAACAGGCTATCTTTCTTCCAGTGAACATATTTGGCCCCTTTGTCACAGATAAAGTGGCGGAGTGTGTTTGTAGTTGTGACTGTATCTTCTAATCTATTCCATTGATCTTCAGGTCTGTTTTTATTCCAGTACCATGCTGATGTTATCATAGTAGCTTTATAGAATAACTTTAAGTCAGGGATTGTGATGCCACCTGCCTTATCTTTGTTGCACAGAATTGCCTTTGCTATTCTAGGTCTCTTCTGGTTCTAGAGGAATTTTAGGAATGATTTCTCTAGATCTGTGAGGTATGTTAATGGTATTTTGATTGGGTTTGCATTAAATCTGTATAACAATTTTGGGAGAATGGCCATTTTACCAAAGTTTGTTCTTCCTATCCATGAACAAGGAATGTCATCTCATTTTCTGAGATCCTTTTTTATTTCTTTTTTCAGAGTATTGAAATTTTCACTGAATAGATCTTTCACTTCTTTTTTTAGATGGATTCCTAAGTATTTCATTTTTTTGTATGCTATTGTGAAGTGTGTGGCTTTTCTTATTTCTCTGTCAGTGGGTTGGTTGTTTGTGTACAGGAATGCTATTGATTTTTGAGTGTTGACTTTGTATCCAGCTACAATACTGAATTTGGTTATTACACCTAGAAGTCTTTCAATGTAGTTTTGGGTTCTTCAGTGGAGTGTTGCATTCTTTGTCATCTGCAAATAATGATAATTTAACTTCTTCTTTTCCTATCCTTATTCCTTTTATTCTGCTCTCTTGTCTAATTGCTCTGGCTAATATTTCCAACACTATACTGAATAGAAGTGGTGATAATCTGCATTCTTGTCTTGTTCCTCATTTTAGAGTAAAAGCTTTCAGCTTTTGATCATTTAATATATTGTTGACTGTTGGTTTGTCATAGATGGCTTTTATCAGATTGAAGTAAAGACCATCTATTCCAATTTTCCATAGGGTTCTTATCATGAATGAGTGTTGGACTTTATCAAAAGCTTTTTCTACATCTATTGAAATGATCATGTGATTCTTATCTTTAGTTCTATTGATATGGTGTATTACATTTATTGATTTTCATATGTTGAACCATTCCTGCATTCCTTGGATGTCTCTCACTTGATTGTGGTATATAACCTTGATGACTTGCTGCATTCTGTTTGCAATATTTTGTTGAGGATTTTTGCATCTTTGTTCATTTGGGAGATTGGCCTACAATTTTCTCTTTTGGTTGGGTCTTTCTCTTGTTCTGGTATGAGGGTAATACTTGCTTCCAGGAATGAGTGAGGGAGAGTTGCTTCCTTTTCAATTTCATTAAAGAGTTTGAGGAGTGTTGGCATTAAGTCTTTCTTGAATTTCTTGTAGAATTCAGCAGTGAATCCATCAGGACCTGGGCTCTTATTTCTTGGTAAGGTTCTAATTACATTTTCAATTTCATTAATTGAGATTGGATTATTCAGTCATTTTACATCTTCTTGATCCAGTTTTGATAATTCATATGTTTCTAGGAATCTGTCCATTTCTTCTGTGTTATCGAGCCTATGAGAGAAAAGGTTTTCAAAGTAGGTATTGATGATCTTCTGTATTTCCACAGGGTCTGTAGTGATTTCCCCCTTTTCACCCCTTATTGCATGAATTTGAGTTTTATTCTTTCCTTTTTTAAATTAGGTTGGCTAGGGGCTTATCAAGTTTATTCATTCTTTCAAAGAACCAACTCTTTGATTCTTTAATTCTTCGCATTATTTTCTTAGTCTCTATTGCATCAATTTCTGCTCTGATCTTTATAATTTCCTCCCTTCTTTTGGCTTTGAGCTTGACTTGTTCTTCTTTTTCTAGATGTTTGAGGTGTAGCATCAGGTTGTTTATTTGTGTTCGTTCTGTTCTCCTGATGTAGGAATTCACTGCAATAAATTTCCTTCTGAGAACTGCTTTCATTGCATCCCACAGGTTCCAGTAGTTGTATTTATATTTTCATTTGCTTGTAGATATTGTTTTATTTTTTCTTTAATTTCCTCTGTGACCCATTGATTCTTCAGGAATGTATTATTTAATTTCCTCATGTTTATGGAGTTTTTGCAGTTTCTTTTGTCAAGATTTCTAGTTTCAAGGCACTATGATCAGATAATATGCACGGAATGATTTAAATTCTTTTGCATTTATATAAGCATGTTCTATGGGTTAATACATGGTCTATTTTAGAGAATGTACCATATGTAGCTGAGAAGAATGTACATGCTGATGTTTTTGGGTGGAACACTCTTCACACGTCTACTAAGTCCATAGTTCACAAGTTTGATTTAGTTCTGATATTTCTTTGCTGATTTTCTGTGTAGTTGATCTGTCTCTTTGTGTTAATGGGGTATTAAGGTCTTTCATTATAATTATGTTACTGCTTACTTGAGTTTTCATTTCTATTAATATTTGTTTTATACAGCTGGGTGCTTCCTTATTTGGTGAATATATATTTAAGATTGTTATATCTTCCTCATAAAGTTTTCTCTTAACTAGTATGTAGTGCTCTTATTTATCTCTTTTGATCATTCTTGGTTTGAAGTTCACATTGTCTACAAATAGAATAGTTATCCCTGCTTTTTTGGGAGGTTCCTGTTGCATGGAGTGTTGTTTTCCATCCTCTGACTTTTAGTCTGTGAATTTCCTTTTGGGTTATATGTGTTTCTTGTATATAGCATATGGTTGGATGCTGTTTCTTAATCCATTCTGCCAATCTGTTTCTTTTAATTGGTGAACTGAGGCCATTTACATTAATAGTTATAACTGATATTTATTGGCTTATTTTTGTCATGTTATCTTTTTGCTGCTGTTTCTTTACTTTTCCCTTCTGTTTAATTGTTTGCCTTCCCTAGTGTTTTTTTTTTCCTGTTGGTGTTCTTGAAGTCAGTTATTTTCATGCCTATCTAGAATATCTTTCAGTATTCTTTGCTGGGTTGGTTTGGTGGTCATGAAGTTCTTCAACTGTTTTTTGTCATGGAAGTATCTTTTTCTCCATCAATTTTGGAGGAGAGTTTTGCAGGGTACATTAGTCTAGGTTGGAGGTCATTTTCCTTTAGGATTTGAAATACCGTTCTCCATGCTCTTCTTGAGTTCATTGTTTCTGTTAAGAAGTCTGCTGCGATTCTGATGGGTTTTTTTGTCTCTTTTCTCTAACAGTTTTTAATATTCTGTTATTACGTTGAATTTCTGGGATGTTGATCATTATATGCCTGGGTATAGATTTATTTGGTTTATGGATAATTGGAGTTCTAAATGCTTCACTTATCTGTATGTCAGTTTCCTTTTCCATATTTGGGCAATTTTCAGTTGTTATTTCTCTAAATAGTCTTTTGATATTATTTGTGTTGTCACCTTCTTTTTATTAACATCTATCAATCGTATAATGTTTTTTCTTGCATCATCTTGCAATTGTTGAATTGTTACTTCCTGATTCCTTGTTATTTTTAAAAGACATTTCCTTTCCTGCAATCTTGTCTTCAAGGTCTGAAAGTCTATCTTCACGTTCATTGAAGTGGTTTTGCCAGCTTTTGATGGAGATTTTGATTTCCTGGATATCTCTTTGCATCTGTTTCACGCATTCTGTGTCTTATATTGTTCATTCAAAGTTTCTATCTTTTTGCAGTGCTCCTCAGTTTTCTTAAGTATGTCTTCTTTAGATGTGTTCAGCATTTCTTTTATTATGTTCATCATTTCTTCCTTTACCTGGGAGATTATTTCTGATCTGAATTCCTTTATAACTTCATGGACTTATTTCTTTACTTCAGTTGCTATCATTTCATAAGTTTCAGGTGTATAGCTTACAGTTCCTTCTTTGTCCATGTCTCCTAGGCTTGTTTGGGATGGACTGGACTTGTTTGTCCATGTCTGCTAGGCTTGTTTGGGATGGATTGCATTTTGCTTTTGCATTTTGTCATTTTCTTGTATTCTCCTGGAGAAGCTGAATGCAAGGTTTCAGTTGCTTCCTGGGTTGAGGATATCTGTCCGTACTTCAGGGAGTTTCCCTAGTTGGGTGGGGATCATTGGTCAGGCCTTACCAGATCACTAGTGGCATTTCAAGGCTCCTCAAATGTTGGGAGTACACTGGGTGGGCCTTCAGCACACCCATGTGGTCCTTTGAAGCTCCCCAGCTATTTGAGGCTGCTGGGTAGGACTCTGCCAGGTTCTGAGTGACATACCAAGGGTGAACATCTAGATGGAGAACACTGTGTAGGCCTTCAGCTCAGGCCACTAAGTGCACTAAAGCTCCCCAGTTGCTTGGGGTTGCTGGATGTGGCCCTACCAGGTTGTAAGCAAGGTGCTGAGCTTGCACAGCTGGATGGAGTTCTCTGCAGGACTTCAGCTCGAGCCACTCAGCACAGGCCAAACACTGATTATTAGAGTCACCTATCATTATAAAAAAGGCATCACTGCTCACAATAGGAAGCATTAGAAAAACCTAAGTATATAGCAACCAATGAGTGAATCAAAAAACATTACATGCACACAATAAGATACTATTCAGACATTATAAATCTGAAATCATTTTGCATGGATGGAACTGTTGATCATTATGTTAACTGAAATAAGCCAGTTACAGAAAGATAGACACTTTGTGGTGCTACTTATACATAAAATCTTGAAAGAGTTTAGCTCATTCAAGTTAACATTTTAACGTGGTTATTAAAGGTTGGAGAAGTTTATCAGGGTTGATAGATGTAATGAGAGAAGATTAGTCAATGGGTACTTAAGTAACATATAGGAATAAAACTTTCTGGTGTGCTATCATGCAGTAGAATTACTATAGACATCTATAATTTGCATTACATTCTAAAACCTGAAATAAAGAAATTTGAAACATTTTGCACTAAAGAAATGATAACTAAAAAGGCAGATATGGTTAACCTGACTTAAACCTTGCCCAATACTTATTTTTAATGAACATCATGTTAACATGTAGTTTTTTTACTATTTTTATGTACCAGTTAAAATTATAATTAAAAAAATTAAAATTAAAAAAAGATAATCGAAAATCTAGACCATAAAGTAATCCTCATCAATGTTAAAATATTGAAATTTTACAGAATCTGCAGTATGATTTAGGGTTACTGAATTAGAAAGCTATAAATAAATGATAAAAAGCCATAAAAGCATATTATGATATTTAATCCTCATTTTAAAGAAGGAAATTACATTGCTGAAAGTGTCTTTTTCTTCTATGGATTGTACCACTCCAAAGTCTTTATCAGTTTTCCAGAATAGTATTATCTTGAAAATAGATATTCCAGTAAGTACTGTACTAAGTTAGATAGAATGTATTTTTCATAGCTATAAAGATATGTCTATTCAATATTGGCATATCATAAAGTATATTTGAGCTAAACAATAATATTTTGATAAATCTATACTTTTGTTTCATAATAGTAATATCTTATATCTTGAAAAATATTTTTAAAAAGATGCAAATATCTGTCAGAATGTCATATTCATATGACTACTGCAAATCGTCAATGGAATTTTAAAGTTTAATGTGTTTTGGAAGGGCCAGTAAAGTTTTAAACTCTAACATTTTCTAGAATAATATGACATTTTTGAGAGGTGAATGACATATTTTATTAATAAAGTAAGTAGTAAATTTAAGTGTTTCTTTCATTTTTGAAATGACAAATGCACTTTTTGTTTGGACATTTTTATAACTATTATTATTAATACATAAAACATAATTCATCTCAATAATATGATTATGAATTTATTTTAATTGTGTTTAGTTTTTACTGATAAAATCACAAAATATACATATTTATGGGGCTTATTTATGGGTGTATACACTGCATAATGTTTATATAGGTAAAATATATCTATTTCTTCAAACATTAATGGTGAAAACATTTGAAAACTGCCATTGTAGAAAAAGTATAGAAGTGCCTTTAAAATATTGAGTGATAGAACTACTATAACACATTATTGGGTAATCACATTATTGGATATATAGACAAAAAACAAGCTAGTGTGTTAAAAGAGACATCTGCTTTCTTTTTCTTTTTTTTTTTTTTTTTTTTTTTTTTTTTTTTTTTTTTGTGGCACCGGGGATTGAACTCACAACCTCGCACCTACCAGACAGCCACTTAAGCCACTGAGCCAAACTCCCAACCCTAGTTTTTTTGAGGCAGGGTCGCACTATATTATGTAGCTCAGACCGGCCTTGCACTCACCTTGTAGCCCAAGCCGGCCTCGAACTCACAACGCTCCGCCTACCTCAGCCTCCGAGTGCTAGGATTAAAGGCGTGCGCCACCACGTCCCTCCGAGACATCTGCATTTCCGTGTTTATTTCTGCACTATTCACAATGGATTAGAAATGAAAACAACCTCAGTGTCATTAATTAACAAATAAATAGAGAAAAATATGGACTGTAGCATGAATTCTTGTTCCTAGTCTGCTACCACCCCTCTTACATGGTCCAGAGAGCATCAGTTTTTCTCTCTGCACTACACAGAAAGATAGAAAAATAATCATCTACCATGTTGTGCTAGAAATAAGAAAATCATATTTTAAAATTAAAAATGTGGCCATATTTTTACCTGAATTTCTCATACTCTTAAGTGATCTCACTTTGCCTGTAATTTAGTTATCAAAATACACTAATGCTATGATGATGTAAATTTTTCAAGTCAGAATTCTTTCTGAAGTCCAAGTTTGTATTACTAGTTATTCACTGGACATTTCTGCCCTTTGTCTCTTTATTATTTCTCCATAAATGCTTTCCAAGGAACATATTTGCAACAAAGATTCTAGGCATACGGCCTCTGTATTATTTGTTTTTGGTTACTAATTTCATTTATTTTGTTACCTACATTGAGTCAATTTTTTCCCATATAACTCTTCTGGAATTTCTTTTCTAATCACATTAAAAATTTTATAGGTTAATTCACTGGTAGTCTACCACTTCAAAATTGCTTGATCTTCAATTTAATACTTGTGATAGTTAACCCTGATTGTCAATTTCATTGGCTTAGGAGACACTTAGGAAATGAGTAAAACACTTCTGGGAGTGTCTGGTTGAGTCATAGGTTGAGACGTTTCTCTCTGAGTTATGGCTTGTATATAGATGTCCCACCAAAGTCTCATCCACTCGTAGGCTGGGTTTTTCTAAACCAGCTCAATTTGAGGCATGTGATATGGGATTAAGGGTCCCTGGTACTAAATTTGTCCACTGATTGGAACTAGCACAGTTCTGGGTGGTGGGATTACAGCTGTGCACTACCATTCCCTGCTGGAAGTAGTTTTTAAGTCTTCCTGTTCTTAGGTCAAAATTATTTGACCACAAAACACTGTCTTATAAAATGTCTGTATTACTAACTTTGCTTCCACCCTCACTTACTGATTTAATCTTCCTCAATAATCTCACACCTCACTGAAATAACCTGATGAGTTTTAAACTTTTTAAATTTTTTTTCTGTACAGTCTCCAGCCTGAATGTTAAACAATGCAAATTAAGCCATTGAATATGCCTTCATTGAAACTTCACAGCATAAAGCCTATACCCTTTTGGTGTTCTCTGTTGTCTAGTATTTGCATGTTTATCTATTTCCATCTATGTTTTCTACATTTGTGTCTATATTGATACCTATCTACATTCATAGTATAAATATCCTCTTATCTGTTTTTAATTTCAATTACTTTATTTCCCTAAAAGATATTTTCATACATTTACTGCTTTTTCTTTTTTGTGCTTGTTCACTCTTTATGCTCTAGTTTATCTTTGCCTCTAGCACAATGCTAGTATATTTTTCAAGACTTAGTTCATATCAATTATTTTTCTACTTTCTCCTCATTTACTTAAACTCTTGAACATATATATTCATAGAATTATACTGATATTTTAGCAAAGTCACTTTTCTGAGAATATTATTTTAATTTCCGGGGTCCAGTAGTTTGAAATACAGAGGAACATATTATGCATTCAATATTCCTACCTAATTAAATAGGTATTTTGCTCAGTATTGAAAATATAAAATTAAACAAGGTTAATTCTTGAGCTTTTAGTTGAATGGTCAAATTTGGAAAAGTAAGCAAACAAACATTAATAATCTAAAATACGTTATATAGTGAATTGTACTTCATATAAACATCTTTTGTTCTTATAATTAATATCTTATTGAGATAAAATTAATGAAAGCATATAACTGGGTTTTAGAGTAACTGATTGTAAATTTCACAGTTTTGGATACAAAAAATATCAATGGCATTATTTTCAGCATGCAAGCTAAATTTAATTAAATTCATGCAATTGTATTTATGAAATTTTTTGAATCTTCTTTGCTTATTCATAAACTTATAACTGGCAGTACTATTTTTTTTAAATACTGACCTCCACTGTCTCTACCTCTATCTTTAGGATATGTGATTTACTCTATCAATTTTATTTTTTAAAAAACATCAGATTAATCTGTCTTTGTAATTATCTATTTATGGCATGAACTATGATCATTTCTGTGTAACATTGTACTTTGCAATTAATGAAAATATGCATGCCAATTGCAAAAGTGCAATTCACATATAATTCTACTATGCTTCTTTTTGTTTCAAACATCTAACTATGAGTTGTAGACAGTCTTTAATTGTCCATCTACCTCAACTGAATATTTTCTCTTCAGAAATTTGCATGTAATTCAGAGCATGTGTCAAAGAATAATTTGTGTGTTATTGCAATGTAATTAAAATCTAATTGTTTTCAACTACTAAACATTAAACTTTAGTGACAGTTGTGCCACTTGAGAGGAACAATTCCTTGAAAGGAACAGTTTTCATCTCCATTCAGCAAATTTTTCACTATGCAAATGTTGACAATTCTTGAAAGTTGGAATTGTGCTATCATAAATGGAATTATTTACTTATTTCTTTTTCAGATAGACCAATGTTTTTAAAAAGTTCAACTGGATTTCATATAGAGTCTTTGTATTACTGAATTTATTTTTCTAATCATTATTAAACAGTTCTCAGTTAAATTTTGGTAAAATGCAATATTTAGTGTATAAATAGATGTGTGCTATATGAGCATTCCAATACTAATATATGTGTATGCTAAATATTGCCTATGTACCTATTTGTTTATCTATCTTTCTATCCATCATTTATGCTCTGGGACTATTACCAGGGAAGTCTGTGTTTTTGCTTTTCTTTTTTATCTTGGTGGGTGGGGGGTAACCTGTGATTAAAGTCACGATCTCACACTTGCAATTAAGCTATATCCCCAGCATGGGAAATCTATATAACACATCCAAATAAATTTAAAGCATAACAAATGAAAAACCACATTTCTATATTATGACTACATGTAAGTTATTGTTGACAAAACAGTACTAGGACTGCATGTATGTGTGTTCATATGTATGTGATTCAAAGAAGAATGAGTTTCAATTACTACCAAATGTTTTAGAGTGTTACCTATTAACAGAAGTGTATTTTAATGATTATAAATCCTTCTCCCTCTTTTTTGTCAAGTTTGATTTGTTTTATTTCCAATTAAAATCTTAGTCCCTTGATTTGCTGATCCTGTTTTCTCATCTATAATAAAAATAGCTAGGCCTTAGCATTTCATGAAGATTCAACAAGGAAATTCATGAAAAATACTCACTAGTGAATCTATGAGTATTTGAATTATGATGGTTGTTTTTTCCTGTGGGTGCTATAACTATCAAAATACCTTCACTGGAATTAGTTAAATTCCTAACTATTTGCTTGCACAACGTAGGTGAAAACTAACTCCCTTGCTAGCTATAACGTTGAAAGTTACACGTTGCTGCGTTCTCCTTCTTTTGCTACTTAAAATAATTTCTAGTCCTTCAAAATACACTGATTAATTTAAAGCTTTGTTGTTAGAAAATACAATACCTTACTAAAATTCTTTCAACCACAAAGTTATAAGGATGTTAGAAGTGACATGGTGTTTGTTGACAGTGTTTGAAATTTCAAAGCAAAATCATGTGGCACCTGATATGTAGTATTATAGTACTACTTTACATAAAACTTGGGAACATGTTTACTTATTTATTTATCCATAAAAATGTATTTAGTGTGTGTTCAATGCATCCAAAATGTTGCTAAACACTTAGAAATCCTTTAACAAAGTTGGCATGGTGGTGCATGCTTATATTCCAGGACTCTGGGAGGCTGAGGCAGGAGAATCCCAAGTTCATATCCATTCTTGGGCAATTTAGTAACTTAGCAAGAACCTGTCTGAAAAAAAAAAAAAAAAAGACTGAAAGGATATAGCTCAGTTCAAAGATTCTCAGTTCAATCCTCAGCACCATAAAATGATAATAATCTATAATAAATACATCATACCTCATAAAGCTATAATTAAAAAAATATGATATGCCTTCCTAATTTACGCAATAGCTATGTAATTAAGATTGCAAGTAAAAGTGAGGTTGTGTGTCTGTATGTGTGTGTGCGCACACGTGTGTGTTGTGATAGTGGTGATTAAAACCGGGGCCTTCACACTGAGCTGTCCTCAATTAATTGTTATTTTACTTATTTATTTTATTTTAATTTTGATGCAGGATCTTGCTAAATTGCTAAGTTGCCTACTCTGGGCTTGACTTTGTGATCCTTCTGCGAGGAGCTTCCAAGTGTGATTGTTTTATTGTGTAAATGATTTGGTTCTTTTCAGAACTGGACTGATTTCTTCTGATTTCCCCTATGTTCGACTCTGTTTTTGCCTCATCTTCACTTTTTGTTTTCCATTATTTATTGCCAAAAATACCAGATGCTCATTATTAAGATATGTATTTTTGTAATAACTGAATATTGAAAATGCAGAGAAAGCCATGATCATTTATTATATAAGTTTATAATACTGTTGGCAATGACTATAAAAATTCTTAATATCTGTGTTAAAATTTTCCTTGTTTATCTCTCATAATACTAGTTTTATTGTAATCCAAAGCCAAAGAAAACAGTAGGAAATTCAAAATAGTATGGAAAAAACTGAGGTGTCAAGTCATTGATAAAGAATGCAATTACCAGTAGTAGGCAATTATTCACAATGCATGTTTATCATCGAACTGGTTATAAGATCAAAATAATAGCAGTGCACCATTTAATAATGAGATTTAATAAAATAATAAACTATTCAATGGTATAATACAAATATGTTGAATCATTCAGATAAATATTTACTTAGTATGACCTTTTCAATACACGGAAAAATATATTTCTAAGTGACGTGAAATGTGAACTCATGCTCAGGCATTGTTTTAAGGAGAGGGAAGGAAGACTACAACAGATCGTGAAATGGCTATAAACTTTTTATCCTCTGGAATCTTTGTTCAAGGATATTCCATACCCATAATGACCCTGAGTTTGGTCATATATTTTACTATCACCAGTGGAACATAATCTAATGTGCTGGAAGCAGGAAGCTGTAAATGCTCGCTCATTTAAGCCTGGCTCTTGTTTCCTGCTTTCAGGAACTGAAAACAGCATGTAAATGATCTCAAATTAGCCTACTGGAGACCTAGAGATCATGTGTCATAGAACGAAGATTCCCCACTAATAGCCAGACAGCAGCCATGTAGAATAAAGTGACATTATATCATCCATCTCTCAGAAGACACATGTGTTAACCATAGAAGTATGAGATCCTGAGGAGTAGCCCAAAATAAAGTCCCAACTCACTAAAACCGAGACCTGTAGCTAACAGAGTTGTAAAATTGTTCAGATTAAATATATAAGATTGGAGTTATTTGTTGTGAAATAAAGGTTAATTTATAAAATATTTACCTGAGTATTGACTATATTTGAATATTTGGACTGTAAATAAACTTATTTATGAATGGTCTTTGCACTTCTGTGAGTACATTATCTTTTTCACTATAAGGTTTACAGTTTGAATATAAAATATGGCTTTATTGTTACATATTCGACTCTTGAAAATATTTTCAAAAGACTTTCATATTTTCAAAACATGTTAGAATTTAAAATAGGAATTTTTTTTTTTATCAAGTTTAGAAATCACTCGACTGTTTAAGCAGAGTTACTTGAGCTTGGGATGAAAGTTACCTTTTTTAATCTCTCACTTGTAAACTAATGTGAAATCATGGCCTTGAAGTGGGCATTTACATTTTGTGGGAATCATCCTTATTTTATATCATGATTTTCACTGGGAATGTTCTCTTCCTCATTTTATAAGCTCATAGTAAGTAAAGGAATCTTCTTTTGACAGATAGTTTCCACCACCCTCTACACACTAAGTATTGAAAAAGTTGTTGCTGATTATTGTTTCTCAGGGTATTTTTGTTGTATGGGTCCTCTAAGTTTCCATTACTCTTTCATGGTTTGTCTTTCAAACAAGATAAGAAATTCTGCAAAAGGAGAATGTACGTTCAGCTCCTTTCACATGACTCCTACTGTCTTTCAGCATTAATGGCATTTGTAGTAGCTGGTATTTTCTATGCCTACTAAGAAAACTTGGGCAACCCGCTCAGGACCCCTTCTGCCTCTATTTCAGACACAAGCTTTCTTTCTCCAAAATATATTTCCTGAGCCGGGCGTGGTGGCGCACGCCTTTAATCCCAGCACTCAGGAGGCTGAGGTAGGAGGAGCATTGTGAGTTCGAGGCCGGCTTGGGCTACAACGCGAGTGCAAGGTCAGCCTGAGCTTCACAGTGTGACCCTGCCTCAAAAAAACAGGGCTGGGAGTTTGGCTCAGTGACTTAAACACCTGTCTGACAGGCACGAGGTTGTGAGTTCAATCCCCAGAGCCTATATATATATTTCCTGCTCTTAAAAAAAAAAAAAGAAAGAAAGAAAACTAGAAGCATAATTATGCAAATGCTAGTCAAACTACTACTATATCCCATAAATTTATAAATGTTAATAAATATTGTTCTAAAAACAATGGTTACATTTTGTTATATTCAGAGAAAATTGGTATAGAGTAGAATTTATGCATGGCAGCATAATAACTCTTCCTATTTTAACAAGACCTTACTGATGCAAAATATAAAATAAAAGGAAAAAATAAATTTTGCTAAATGATCTGAATTCAGAATTAAAGAATTATAATATGACTGCTGATAAAAATACAGTACATTACCTTTACTATAGGGAATAAAATTTTATACTGTTTTAACAAGTCACACTAAATGTGATGTTTCAAAAGAATACTCGTGAATTATCTTAAGGATAAAATCCTTTCTTTTCTTTCATTATATTAAAGAGAAATTGTTCACTCACACTATCTCTGTACTTTAAGATCTATAAATAAAAATTAATTTCAAAATGGAGCAAATTTTACTCAGTCCTCTCAAAAGTCTTCTAAGTATTGCTCAAGGTGCTTAGCTCAAATTTTATAGCAATGGAACTCTGATACAAAAATGATAAACATAATGATGTTACAAATAAAATAGTATTTTGTTTTCTGCGTGGGAAGGGTACCAGGAACTGAACCCAGGGCCTCGTACTTGCCAGGCAGGTGTTGTGCCACTGAGCTACATCCCCCGCCCCTTTATTTTCATATTATAAACTTTGCAACTATTTCAAACATTTTACAAATAATCCTAGAAGTACTACTGTTAAAACCTTAAGGTAAATTACACAAAACTTTATCAGATTAACTAGAAATTTTATCTTTTGCATGTGTAAAATTTTGATATAAAGCTGGAATGTTTTAATATAGTCATTTTTTAAAAATATCTATTTCATCTTTTGATGCCATATTGATCTCTCAATTCTGTTTTTTCATAATTTCTAACAGTACATGGGGCAGATGCTTGCCTGTTTCTTGAGAGTTTTCATCAAGGTAGCACAGTTTTTCAGTAATTTTGGAGACTTTTTACTCATTTGTAGAAATGCTTTTAAACACGATCTACTAAACTTCATGTTTCTCTGTTGATGAAATAGATTTTATAAATTTAAAATATATTTTAATCTGTAGAAATGACAACTCTTCAAAGAATTTTTTATTTTAAAGTAGAAATTTGAATGACAGACATTATCCTATTCCATCCATATGTTCATTTTTAATCTGGAAAAGGAATATTTGAAATTGGCAAACCGTATAGCATAAAGATCACATAAAAATGCCGTAGTTTGAAAACAGCTGGTGACAAGAAATAGCATATTGTTCTATCTCTAGAAAATTGTGTTTTAATTTCTGAAAGTAATTCTTACTTATACTTGAACTACAAAAATTTAGAATTAATTTATATTCAAGTTTATTTAATTTAGAAACAGCACCATACAGATTCCCTTTAGGCCAGATACAAACTTTATAATACAAATGTATATTGTTGTATACCTACCATTATAGTATCAAATAAAGAAGTTTTGCTGCCCAAAATATCCATTACTCTCTGCCTAGGCATCTCTGCATCTCTCCTTTCATCATCCACTGGCAATCACTGTTTTTTTTTAATATCTGCATAGTGCTTGCCTTTTCTTGAATGCAGCATACTTGGAATCATACAGCATGCAGTATTTTCAGATTGGTTTCCTGTACTTAGCATTATGTATTTCAGTTCCCTGCATGTCTTTTTATACCTTGACATCTTATATGTCCCTAGTTATAAGTAACATTAAATTATGTGATTGTAACACAGTTTATCCACTCACCTGCTACAGAATATCTGCTATCTTTCCAGTTTTTGTCAGCACAAGAATAAAGCTCCTACAGTATAAGCTTGAACATAGGTTATGTTGTGGAGCTAGCTTTCAGATAATTTGGATGAATACCAAGAGGTGGAATTGCTTAGTCAAAAGGTGAGAGTATGTTTAATTTTATAAGAAACGGCAAAAATACCTCCCAAAATGTTTGTACTATTTTCCCTTTCTATCTTCAAACTGAATGAAAATTCCAAATACTTCACATCTATACTTTATGACAGAACTTGGTACTGTGTTATGGATTTTTACAATTCTTGTAGGTATATTGTTGTATTTCACTGATACTTTAATTTGCATTTCTTAATGTCATAATGTGAAGCATATTTTCATATGCTTATTTGTTATTCTTCATGGTTTTACAATTTCATGCTTAAAATTAAATGAAATACAGATGTGTCTCATAGAATCGGAAAATTAAGAGGACTTAACACATTAGAATGTTACAAAAATTGTATAGAAACAATTGTCCATACAAATATATTAATTTGATCGGTCAGGAAACAATATTTATTTTCTTGGAATTATTTGGGCAAGAAAACTATAATTTCTTGTGAGTCTAGCATGTGACTGTTTCTCAGTGATGAGAAAGCTTTTTTTCATCTGTATATGAATGGTGAATTTGATATGTACATTTGATAAACCTTTAAAGAAAAAATGATACTTACGTTCAAACCTCTACAAATATAATTTGACAGGCAATGTACAGTGTTCTTTAAAATTAGACGTATGATCGCTGGTATTTTTAGTGGCAAAATATATGGCTTCAATATAGCGAGGAATATGAAAAAAACTAAATTCCAAATGTATTTCTTCATTTTATTTAATACTTTAGAACTCACCTCCTCCAGATAAGCTGTCCCTTACCACACATCTAAAATAGCAAAATTAACATCGACCCACACTTTATCTTCTTATTCTGTCACATAATCTTTAGAAAACTTCTCTACTTTCACACATATCAACATCTTTATAAACACAGATTCACACAAACTGGCCAAAAAAGTTCTTACAAATCAAATTATATTACAGTACCTCAAATTTTCTTTAGTGAGAATTTTATGCTTTTAGGATTTTTGAACAAAATTCTAACAGCAATAGTGCTTATCTAGTAAGTTCAGCAATGCCAACTCTATCAAAGTCAACCCCTTCTCTTTTAGCAAGAGACTATGAAGCACTGAATTTATGAAATTCATAACTAACATTGTCTACAAACATAAATAGTTTAAACTATAGTAAATTGTGGAAAAATGAAATAAATTTATCATGAAATAAGTCACATATCAGTTTACACAAGTTTGTTCATTTTGACATTACAGAGTATAATAGAGTCACTTACATATAAAGGCTAGAAAAGAAAGCTGAGGTACCCCTATCATATTGGTATGACTCAAACCGTAGTGTATTTGAAACTATGTTATTTATTTATTTTTAGTATCAATGTTTTCTGCTTATTTTTAATATTTGAGTATATTTAGTTTCTTTAATTGATTAATTTTCTAATTTTTATTTCTTAATTACATGTGATAGTGTTGTTTATGATAATTCCATACATACACACTATGCACTGCTCAAATCAGATTACTTAGCATCTCTAGTTCTCTAAATATTATCACTTCATCTTTTTTTTTTTTTTTTTTTTGAGACAGTGTGTCCCTAGGTAGATCTGTTTGCCTTTATCACAAAGTAATCCTCCTGCCTCAGCCTCCTCCACTCTGGGATTACAGGTGTGTGCCCCCATGTCCAGCTCTAATATTATTTCTGTGTACTAGGAATCTTCAACCTCATTTCCCTCTAGTTATTTTGTTTGTTTGTTTCAGTTTTTATTTTGAAATAGGGTCTTGCTATCTAGCTCCAGCAGGTGTCAAACTAAATATATAGCCCAGGTTGGCCTCAAGCTTGCTTTGATTCCCCTGCTTCTGCTCCCCAGTGCTAGGATTACAGATGTGTGCCTACTAGTCTGGCTCCCGTGGTTATGTTGAAATGCACAATGAAGTTTTGTAAATTGTAGTTGTCCTACTGAGTTATAGGACTTTACATTCCTTCTGTACTTCTGTACTCACTGCCCACCCTCTCTTTGTCCCTGTCTTTTACCTTCCTCTAATGACCGAGAATAAGAAGCAGTGGTGTTCTGTGCCTGGTTTATTTCACTTCACATAAGTGACTAACAAATATATGAACAAATTCTCAACATTTTTCTTCTATCTGCTTTATATCTCCCTGTTCTTCAGATTGGATGAACTGTAGTAATCCATCGTCAAATTTACTGATTTTTATTTTACCACTCTGTTGAGCCTACCCTTGATCCAGTGAAAATTTTCTTTCAATGATAGTAATTCTCAACTTAGAGTTTTTAATTTTGTTAATTTTTAAAAAATTCTTTCTTTGGGCCGGGGATTTAGCTTAGTGGCGTAAGCGTCTGCCTGGCAAGAACGAGACTGTGAGTTCGATCCCTGGCACCAAAAGATAAAATAAATAAATAAATAAATAAATAAATTCTTTTTCGTATGTTTTATTTGTTGAATTCTTACCATCAAATTCCCTATAATTACTTAAAGATAGTAGCCTTCAGCTGTCGGACCATGCTTATATTAGCTTCATTGATGTCTCCGTCAGCTTCATAGCATTCACTGAGGTACGGCCCATACACAGTGGGGCTGGCTGCTACTTTCATTACCGTGATTCACACAACCAATTTCATTGTATGTCTTGCAAATTTCTTTCAAAATATTTGTTTATTTATTGATTTATTTGACGTTAGAAATCAAACTGAGAACCTTGTGCTTGCCAGGCAGGCACTTGTGCCTCGAAGCTATATGCCAGGTCCAATTTCTTTCAAAATAGAATGTGTTAGATATCACATTCTTTTACCAATGAATTCCTCTTTCCCGTTTTTAGTTGTTTTTGTATAGATTGTTGTTTAATAACTTGCATCAATTATGCATCAGTAAAGTAATAAAAAATATAATATCGAAGGTCTTACAAATTAAACGTGACTGACTGCAAGTTCATACTTTTTGAAGTTCATTAATACATGTGAAATTACTACTCCAAATAGTTTGTAAAGGTCCGGAATTTTTCACAATAAAATTAAAATGTATAAGCCGGGCGTGGTGGTGCACGCCTTTAATCCCAGCACTCGGGAGGCTGAGGTAGGCGGAGCGTTGTGAGTTCGAGGCCGGCTTGG
>RJWM01001596.1:42577-150730 GCA_004363535.1 Dasyprocta punctata
AAAATTAAAATGTGTATTAACAGAGAAAATTTTGATTGCTAAACATTAGGATTATCATCAAACAACAAGTAACTCTTTGGGAATACAATGAATGAGTACTTTTTACCAGTCTTTGAAATAAGAAGTAGCCTGGGATAGAACTCATTGGCATGATACCTGCCTGGCAAGGGTGAGATCTTAAATTCCATTTCCAGCAGAAAAAAACAAGAAGGAAAAAGGGTTAAGAGACAATGTGTTCACTTACCAAAGCTCCACAATGAATGTATTCATTTTATATTGTAAACATGTGCTAGTAAAAAGTGACTTTTCATGTACTGTAAGATTTTTTTAAAAAGCAGTATAACAAAGGATTTTATAAGAAATTAATTGGGTATTCCTTGGTAGATCATAAGTTCAATATGCAATATTTTTTACTTTTTACTTTAAAGATTTTTTATAACACTAAATGGAAAAACATAATGAATTTTTATGAAGTACCATCATCCTGTTGATATGATGATTATATTCTGACCAATTTTTAAAAAAATTTTATAACTAAATTTCTCATAATTACATAGTATTATTTTAAAATATATCTTATATGTCATGTAATTCTATCCTCAAATAATTTAGTATGCATAATTGCTCATTTTCCACATATGATTTGATACCTAAAACAGTAATAATTATATATTGTCATTCCAACACTTTAATCTTTAATCTTTTTTTTTTTTTTTTCGTGGCACTAGGGATTGAACTCACAGTTCCAGACAGGCACTTAAGCCGCTGAGCCAAACTCCCAGACCTACTTTAATCTTAATCTTCTAGTAAAGTATATAATATTTATAACTATATAAATGCTGATTTGTAAATGTATAAACAATACAAATATTGGAATAATACAAATATTATTGTTTATTATTCAACTTTCCTTTAATTTCTAACCTTTACTCTTTTATTTGTTTTTAACTCTTACCAAACTTAATCATGGTTCAAATGTAATTCAGGATTCCATAATTTTATTTTTATATAATGTTTATTTTAATTCTGTTTCAACCAAGTTTAGCACATTGTTTTGGATAGTACAATGTTTTTGACCTCTTTAATTATATTTCTATGGTGAATTTTAACTTCCAAATTTTTATACTTTATGGTATTTTTTTCTGTATATCTAAACATGTGTGTATCTTTTGACCACTATATTTCATAGTAAATGCTATATAATGTTTTTACTGTAGTTTAAGAGACATATCAATTTGATTTTCTTTCTTATGTAATGACATATCGATTAAGTTGGGAAATTTTAAATGTAAATAATGATTGCCATGGATTGAACCACATAAAATATATTCCACTCCTGAAGTTTATAATAATACTCTGGAAAATAAACAAGAAAGTATGAAAATTTTCTTTGTATCAAATTTAGTTTTCTTTCAATTCCTTGGCTTTAAAACTGTTACTTCTTTTAAAACACAGAGTCTTTTTATGTCCTAACCTACCTTCACATTCTCTATTTCTTTATTTAATTTCTGAAGTAATAAATTAATTAAGTTATATATTAAAAGGATTGTACAACATAATCAAGTAAAGCTTTCATCAAGAATGCAGATTTGTGTGACATCAACTTATCAGTTAATATATGATATAATATCAAAGGAATGAATGATTGAATCACATGTGCCATTTAATGGAGGAAAAGCTGTCAGAGAAATATAGCATTACTTGATGATAAAAAGCACTGGACAAACTGGGAAAGCAAAGTTTCCTGTTTTATAAAGGGCACTGTGAGAGATCTTCACCTAACATCATACCTAATGATGAAACTCTGAATGCTTTTACTCGAGTATCAGGAACAAAGATGGTTTGTCTTATCACTGGTAACCAGTGCCACACTGGAGATTCTATCTAGGGCAATAGGTCAAGAAAAAAGAAATGACAGGCATGCAGATTGTAATGAAAGTGGTAGAAAGACCTCTGTTTGCTGATGATCGTATACAAGAATATCCTAAGCAAATGAAGATAAACTGTTAGAACTAATAAGTAAAGGTTTGAAATCACAAGTTAAAATCACCTGTACTTTTATGAACCAACAATGGACAATCTGAAATTGATAGACTATAAAATTGTAAAGAGGAAATAAAAACATAATCATAACAGAAATATGAAACGTATTTTCTTAAAGCTACAAAACAGAGGCAACCCACTTGGGACCCCTTCTGTCTCTCTCTCAGACAGATTTCTTTCTCTCAGTAAATACAGTCTGCTCTAAACAAAGAAGCAAACAAACAAATAAATGATTGTTTTGCCTTCTATCTTTCTCCTCAGTCCTCGCATCCCCGTGCTCACCTCTACTCTGGCACTACCTGCTTTTTCCTTCAGTCAGTAAATAAATGAATGAATAAATAAACTACAAAATAGAGTCGAAATAAATTAAGGACCCCATAAATGAAATGACATGATCTCTTATTCATATCTTTAAAAACTTAATCTTGTTACACTAGCAAAACTCTCAAATGAGAACTATCTGATATAATCCCTGGGAAAATATGTCTCATACAATCTCTGGGAAAATCCTGTTAGTTCTCCCTCAGAGGGTCAAGCTGCTTCTAAAATATGGTTCAGAATTTGAATTTGATTCCTGGTACCAAAAGCAAAAAGAAGCATTAAATATATAAATTCCAAATAATTTTGAAAAAGAATCACACAGTTGTTGACTTTATACTTTGAAGTTCTGAAAATGCACCAAACTATAAATAGATAAATGAAAAAAAAAAAGCCAGGCATGGTGGTACATAACAGTAATCCCAGCACTCTTGGAGGATGAGGCAGGAGGATAACAAGTTTGAGTCCAATGTGGCAACTTCACAAATTATAGAGAGCTTGTCTCAAAATAATGAATATAAAAAGGCTAGAGAAGTGACTCTCTACAAAGGTTTGAGGTTTAATCCTCAAAACCAAAACAAACAAACAAAAAAAAGATGAAGGAGGGTAGGAAAGGAAAAACTGAAGTCTCCAGAATAAGTTTTCATATTTATTGTCATAGATTTTCAACACAGGTTCCAAAATTATTCAATGGAGAAAGAATATTCTTTTCAACTAATGTCAATTAGGAAACAGGGTAGATAAAAATAATGAAGTAGGAGAAATTTCCCACGTGGTACACAAAATACCACAAAATACACCACAGACTTAACTGGAACATCTCAAACTGTAATATATCTACTAAGTAGATTAGATTATAGAAAACAGACAAATCTCAACATGACAACAAGGTAGGTGACAAAAGTATAGGAAAATTGAAGTGTATTAAAATAAAATATGCATTAGCTCAGACTAAGGAAAGTGATAAAAGACCAATACATGAGAGAAAATATTTATAAATCTTATAGCTGATAAGAAACTTGAATCTACATTATATAAATAACACAAATTAATGAGAAAAGATAAGTATCTCATGTTTAATACAGGGCATAAATATATCTGCAAAGATGATATAAACTGGATAATAAACACATGAAATGATGTTCAATATCATTAACTATTTTGGAAACACATCAAAAATCAGGATAAAATGTCACTTTGTAAACTGTATATAGTAAAAAGGACAAATTAAATGTAAGTTTGGGCAAGAATTCGGATGAATTAGAAACCTTGTACATTCTTGACAGGATTATAAAATGGTGAAATGGAAAACATTGTGTAGTTTGTCAAAAGTACAATTGATGGTGGGAAGGCAGTGATAAAAGAATGAAGATGGTATATACATGTACCGGCTTCCCATGAGAAATGTAAACATTATATACTGCAAATATGCACTAATATAAAATAAAGTTAAAATAAATGAAATCATAATTGTAACACAAGTTACTGACCTGCTTTTTCCACTCCAAGAAACTACCCAAGGCAAATGAAAACATACACTCATTTTAAAACAGATATTTACAAAACCCAATATTAATAGCATCGCTATTCATTATATTGGAAAAGGAAACATATTACAAATATATATTAATTGGTGAATAAGTAGACAAAATACATAATATTCATAAAATGGACTATTACCTGGCATGGAAAAAGAGTGAAGTGTTACACATCCTAAATCATGGATAGACCTTAAAAGCAGTAAACTCAGTGAAATAAATCATCTAAAAATTGCTGTATTTTATGATTATGTGTATGAACTGTTTGCAGAAGTTATATCTATACATAGAGAAAATACACGAACAGCTCTTCATAGAAAAAATGAATGGTGAATAATTGCTAGTAGATACAGAGTTTATTGTGGGTGACAAAAGTTTCTAAGACTAGACAGTGGCAATAATTACATAACTTGACAGCATATATTAAAGCTACTGAATTGTATAATTAAAGGTGAGTTTTATAGTGTATGCAAGTAGAGAGAGACATAGTAAAGTAGCGCAAGGGAAGAGAGAAACAGAAAGAGAGAGAAATAAACTGAGGTACAACTCTCCATTTTTTTCTTATTGTAGAAATGTGCTTTTTTTTTTTTTTTCCCCAGGGAACAAGTTTTCAACTTCACGCTTGCCAGGCAGGTGCTTATGCTGCTGAGATAAACCCTGGCCTAAATAACTAATTTGCATTTTTTTTTTTTTTGGTCTTTTTGAGACAGGGTGTCACTATACAGTTCAGACTGGCCTTGAGCTCATTTTATGGTCCAGGCTGGTCTTGAACTTGCAGCAATCTTCCTGCCTCAGCCTCTGCGTGCTGGGATTACAAATGTGTACCACCATACCCAGCTTTTTCGAATGTGCATTTAGTGAGGTGATAGAGTTAATACACCTAGTAAATGAGTATTTTATTTCATAAAATAGATATACATGGTCATTATTGTCTCTTCTTTTCCTACTATTCTTTCCTTTTATAGAATTTTAACATTTATTAATATCAGCTTTCTGTTGTAAAAACTGGTATTATAAATATTTAATTTTCTTTTCTACTCAATTGTGTTTCCTTCTCATCATTTACATATTATTCAATTCAGTGGATTTGAGCTGTTGCAATACATTCAGCTACCTAGAGATATTTAAAAAAGAAATTACTTTCCAGGTGTTTCCAATGAATGTAGTTACATAAGGCATAAAACTATACTATCTGCATGGAAGAAAGGTTATGACACATGGGACTAGAAATTAAATAAATTAATTCTAAAACTTGGTTCTACTTGATTATAAACTTAATTATACAAACACTTTTTGAGTGATTATAGTATGTATATTTTTCTTTATATATTGTAGTGTATATATGTATATGTAGTTGATTTTCCAAACCCTCTACAAGTAAATAATTCCACATTGGCACCATTAAATATAGTTTATTAGGAGGATAATTCTAAAAGACAAAATATGAATGCAAGTACAAATAATAAAAACATTTAAAGAAATGTTAAAAATTTAATTTAACCTTAAATATTAGGTAAAATTTCTGTTGGACACCAAAGAAAATAAAAAAAAAAGCTAAAAAGAAAAAAATTGGAAGAGAAAGGAGAAGAAACAAGGCAGTCTTGGCATAATGAACGTGAACTAGTTTGAGTAAGTAAGAGAGAGATGATAAAAATATATATTTCATAAATTCTACCATTAAGATCATCTGCTAATCCATGCAGGAGGTTTTTATTGATCTCGATCCCAAATAAGTGGAGGAATAAAAGAAGATATTCTTTTTATTCCATTGTGCCATTTAAAAAATAAGGAAATAAATAAATTGCCTCCCCTTTTATGAGGTGGTAGTTATTAAGCGATTTCCCTTTTATGTGCTATTACTGAATTAATTTGGTCATTTTATCTGAGTAACTAAAGACTTCAAGGTGTGACTCTTTACACTCTCATCCAAGTGATATTACAATCTTGATTAAACTGAATGACTTAAATAAATAATACAATGACCTGGTCAAGACCTTGTCAAAGCAAATAATTTGACCTTGTCAAGAATGTATATTTTATATTTCTAGCTTTGTGACAAGAATTTTTTTTATTTCTGCTTCAGTGACACATATGCTAGCAACCTGAAGTTTAATATTACCAAAATTGTTCTGTATCTCAAATCTCACAAAATCAGATAGCTCGCCTTTATTCTGATTTAGAAGTCATCATTTTCCTTATATTCCTGGATTTTTTGCAGTGAAGCATTTCCGTATTTCCCTTTTCTTTTGTTGCAATTTCTATGGCACTATTCCCCTCAGTATCCACCATAAAAAGAAAGTTTATCCACATCACTTCTCCATATTAACCCAATGGACACAAGAATGTCTCACACTTGCTTTGAAGAATACTTTCATAGGAAGTATTACAACCCTTGGGATAATCACATGGTTGGGCAAAACAGCCGGTACTTCTTCCTATACTTGTCCAGTAACTGGTCACTACTTTGTTGCTGTTTCTCAGCCCAAAAATCACTGAATTATTGTTGATCCCTGTCAATTTCTTTAGCAAGGCCTGACAGCTTTTCCTGGCTGTGTTAACCTGTGCTTACCCAAATTTAAATTTAAATTCCATGTGATCAAGGATTTGATTTTCTTTGTTAACTACTTATTCTCTATGTCTACAAGACTGGTTGTAACAAAATAGTAAGCTTGTAAATTGGTCCTAAAATTGGGTTGGGGCCCCTAGCAACACTTAGACTGTTGGAGCATTTTTCTTTGACCATCTGTTGTTTCAATCTTTAACATTTTCATCAGGTTATGTCCCATCATTTTGATTCTTTGTTTCAATTCAATAGAGCCTTCTTCCTTTTAGAAACTATGGTGGCAATTACATCTGAACTACCTAAGCCACGAACTGTTTGTCACTTAGAAATGTGCCACTTGCTTTACACTAGGGCCCTAAATGCTTAAAATATTATTTCCTATGAAATTAACTAATTGTAATTTCAATAGGCCATTCAAAAACACAAAAATCATCTCGGGAAGCTACATATATTTCTGACAAAGAAGATATTTGTTAACTTTTTGTCCTGTGAAAAAAAGTAGGCGAGAAAAACAATTTAAAGAAGGGAACACTTGTATTTGCTCAGTTTCAGAAGTCTCATCCTGTAGTTGCTTGGGACTATTGTTTTGAGGGCTGAGGTGAGATTGGTGAGAAAATACACTATGGTGGAAGAGCCTAGTGGAACCAAGCTGATCACCTTACAGTGTCTGAAATCAGAGAGGGAGGGAGAGAAAAAAAGGAAAAAAAAAGAGAAAAAATCGCCCCTGAAAGGCACATTCCAGGTGACACAATTCCTCCTCTAACTAGGCTCCATTTCCTAACAGCCCAACAAGCTATGAACTCATTGATGCAGTGATAGGGTTAAAGCATCAATGATTGAATCACCTGTCAAAGCCTTACATATAAGCACTGCTGAATTGGTTATGTGACCTTTGTCACATGAAATTTTGGGGGATATATCAGATTCAAATCATGTTTTATAAGAGCAGAGATGACATAGATTATTACCTCTTTCTACTGTGAGTGAATTCCTCATACAGTGCAATATTCTGTAGTGTATCATGAAAATTTATGTTATTCAATAAATTTATGGGTGGTAGTGCTAAGAGAAGCACAACAGAAAAGAGAAATTCATACCAAAATTTTGCAATAATTCAGTAAAGACAAATCATTGATGTCCAAGTAGTGAAGTGAGGCCAAGTTTCTTCAATCTGCTTCCACTAGTTGTTTGATTCTATTGTTGATGAATCTATATTTGTGGCTGCTTTTTGAAAAATTTGAAACTTAGAAATGGTATATTTATGCACTAAATTTACATATAGCAGTGTTCCCTGCCTAATATTCACTGAGTCCTTCTGGTGAATTTTATATGGCACAGAAATATTTAATTTCCCTGAATACAGGTTTGTTCTTGTTTTTGTCTTGTTGTTTTGTTTAGTTTTGCTTTTTTGCCCTTACACTAAACCACTTCGTTAAGAAACCATAGACAACAAGAAATATAATTAATGTTTTCTCTTGGGAGCATCTGCCCATTTCAAGGTCACTCATAGACATCCTGTGCAGGCATCTAATGGCACAGAAGAGGTCCTGAGATCACTGCAGGGAAGATTTGTAGAACCATTTTAAAAAGCCTTTAAGTTAGTTACCATATTAGGTACAATGGACACGGAAAGTTTCTCCTAACTTTTAAAGGGTGGGTAAACGGAATTATAAATGGGGGATGAACAGGGAAATGAGATTTTGAATAATTTATGATTTGTAGTTCTGCATATAATATTCCTTTTCTAAATGCTCAAACATAGAATCAACTTAAAAGTTATCCTGTATAGTTTGTCTACATAATTTCAAAAAGTCTTAAAATTCTTACTTATGCATATGGTGGCTCAGCTGAACAGTGCCCACATAACTGGGTTGGGAGCTGCGTAGGGGACCAGAAAAGCATACTTCTGGGTGTTTCTGTTAGGTTATGGAGGTGCAACCATGGGTACTCTGTGGTCCCTGGCCCCCTCCCCTCCGGCCCTGTGCCCTTTTTCTGCTTTTCAGTCATCTTGAATTAAGCAGCTTTGCTCTGTCTTGCCCTTCCATCGTGATGTTTCTGTCTTGGAACCAGCTAACCAAGGACTGAATCACTGGATCATCAGCAAAACTAAGCATCTCCCCATTTCAGCTATAGATGTCAGATATTGTGTCTCAGTAACAGGAACATGACTAATACAGCCTTTGTGATTTGAATTGTAATTATTTTCTCCCTTCTCTATTGCCTCCATAAGAGAATCCTACTGTATGAAAAGATTATTAGAAACCGGGCGTGGTGGCGCACGCCTTTAATCCCAGCACTCGGGAGGCTGAGGGAGGAGGAGCGTTGTGAGTTATAGGCTGGCCTGGGCTACAATGCCAGGGCAAGGCCGGCCTGAGCCACACAGTGCGACCCTGCCTCAAAAACCAGGGCTGGGAGTTTGGCTCAGTGACTTAAGCGCCTGTCTGACAGGCATGAGGTTGTGAGTTCAATCCCCGGTGCCGCAAAAAAAAAAAAAGGAAAAGATTATTAAACACTGGGAAAGTAAAGTTCTAGAAAATGAGATCAGCATACAAACTCTCACAACCTTATGCCACATTCTCTCTAGAAAACAGCAGCTGACAAGTATCTCCATCAACCAGAACAGAAGTGGGAAGACAGGATGCAGTCTGCAAGAGACATTTAGTGGGCACTTCCCAACTGGTTACTTACATTATCTAAACCAATTCTATTCTGAAGATTCAATCTTATCCTACAGATGTCCTACTTTTCACATAGGATGCTCAGTAGGACTTAAAGTATAACTGACATTGTAATTTGAAACCCAGCAGGATCAACAGATCGATGTTTGATTTTGGTTGTCGGGAATCTCAATTTTGCAGTTTCAAGAGATAAGGCTTTCTTTTATCACTGTTACATGAAGTTCTTGGTTCCTGCCAGTGTCTTTAGCTGTTCTTTGAACTTTTATTCTTATTTTAAAATTTTCTGATCTCAGGGGCTGCACCAACTCATAGTCATTGCTTTACTCCTTTGTTTACACCATTCAGTGGCACTAATGATGTCCTCCTTAAATTCTTAGACCTCAACGAATCTTCATTTTAAATGAAAACTAAGGTTAACTACATTTCTCTGACTTCCATAGAGCAAAGATTATTCCATTTCTATTGCAAAATATTCGTGGGCCATGACTGCCAGATTAAGTGCTTAATTAATACAAGATTATCTATATTTTCTTAACAATCTTTGTCCTGAATGTGCTTTGGTAATTTCATCTATGAATTAGTTGTCAGGGGAATAATAAAAGAATTGATTTAGTTAATTAACTTGTTAGTCAATGTTGGGGGCCCTAAGTCTTTGGTGTTAAGGAATTTCTCCAAAATAAAAAAGATGCTAAGGATGTTAGTCAAGGGAAAATGGCAGTTATCTGCACATACCAATTTTATTACCTGAAAGACAATATCTGTCATTATACATCACTGGTTTGCATTCATATCTTCTATCCCTAATTATAACATATAATTAACTACAAACTGTCTGGTCCAATTCCAGTACTCACCAAGAGTCAAGTGATACCTAGTTAATAAATTATTTATTCAACCACATTTTAAAATTAAGATGATGCAATTTCTATAAAATATCAACTTTGTATTATTTTCATATAGGTTTAAAACTTAACATTCTGGTATCAAATCTAGTATTATTTCTAAAACACAAAGCTAAACTATTTGTGATGAATAAATGTCAAAACTATTCAGAGAGAGAAAAAAAATTGCACCGGTGTGTTCACACAGAAAATTGAAAAGATAGCTGTTCATACCATCACACATAATAAAATCGATTCTTATAAAGTCTTTAGGAGAAATTTTAGGCATATGTAAACCTATACATATACATCTATTCTTTCTGTATTAGAGAGAAAAACAAAACAAAACAAAAAATACAAGAAAAAAGATAAACAGAAAAGAAAAATAAATAACAATAACAGAAAACAAAAATAGTATAGGCTTTTGAAACATCTATTTTGTAGAACACGAGACATTATGGTAGCCATTGCTGATTCAATATCATCTTGTTTTGAAGTCCTATAATGCTTTTATCATTTGCTTTGATTGGTTCTAGTCTGTTTTGTATTATTTGATTTCAGTATGTGTGAGGGTATGGACAGCTATTTTGAAGAGAACAAGTGACATTATGGTAGACATTGTTGATTTCCTATGGTCTGGTTATGAAGACCCAAAATGCTTTCATTCTTTTGTTTTGATTGGTTTTATACTATTTTGCTTTGTTCAAATTTATTGTGTGTGAAGTTATGGTCAACTATTAAGAAGAAAACAAGAGGCATTAGCAACTCTTGATTTCCTGTTGTCTTGTTTTGAAGTCTTGTGTTGTTTGCATTGTTCTGTTCTGATTTGCTTTGTTTTGTTTTCTTCTTCTTCTTCTTCTTCTTCTTCTTCTTCTTCTTCTTCTTCTTCTTCTTCTTCTTCTTCCTCTTCCTCTTCCTCTTCCTCTTCCTCTTCTTCTTCTTCTTCTTCTTCTTTTTTCTACTGGAGATCAAACTCACAACCTCATGCCCACCAGGCAGATGCTTAGGCCACTGAGCTAAATTCTAGGACCTATTTTTTGAGACAGGGTCTCACTATGCAGTTCAGGTGGGACTTGAACTCACCGTGCAGCCCAGGCTGGTTTTGAACTCATCAGGATCCTCCCACCTCTGCCTCCCAAGTGCTGGGATTAAAGTCATGCCACCACAGCTGGCTTGTTTTATTCTGTTTACTTTTAAAAAATTAAAAAGTAATATTCAGACTTACATGGATCAAAGTGCATTCACCAAAAATGTTGAGAAAATTGTTCTGTCATGAAGTAGTTTGATCTGTTTCCAGGTGATTTCTACTCATTAATGAGAAAATATAACAATAAAATACCATTTTTCAGTGCTCTGGCTAGCTCTGTGTCCAGAGGCTCTGAAGTCCTTGGAGCCAGATGTGAGGTCCCAGAGGTGCCACACTCCAGGGTATGCTTCACCTAGCTGCCTGGGACCCAGAGATTCTGAACTGCACCTAGCCAGGCTGAAGGTCCTAGCACCACCCTCCAGGAATGAGTCCTCTGTAGCTACACAGAGGATCTGAGCTCTGCCCAGCCCAGTGTCCCAGTGCAATCTTTTAGGGGAATTCCCGGTCAGCCTCACAGGATACAGAGGTACGGAGCCCAGCCCAGCCCAGAGGCACTCATCAGCATAGCTGCAGGGCCTTGGAGAACTTGAACTATGCCCATCAGAGCACAAGGCCTCAGCTCCATAGTTCAGGAGTGCAGCCACACAGCAGGTCCTGGAGGTTGCAAACTCCGCCCAGCCAAGAGCAAAGCTCCATACCATATGCTGGGGTCACGCTTTGGCTAGCCCTGTGCTCCAGAGGGTCTGAACTTCTCACAGCCAGATGCAAGGTCCCAGTGGTGCCACACTCAGGGGTGCACTCCACCTAGCCACCTGGATCCTGGAGATTCTGAACTCCACCCATCCAGTCACAAGGCCCCAGTGGCACACTCCAGGAGTGCATCCCTGCTAGCCACCTTCATTGTGGAGGTTCCGAACTCTACAAAGCCAGGTTCTAGGTTCCAAGTACAAGCTCCAGGGGTGTTCCCCTGCTAGCTACAGGGCGGATACAATTTTTGTCCAGCCCAGTGTCCCACAGCAACCCAGCAAAACATATCAGGGGAACACACAGCCAGCCTCACAGGCCACAGAGCACAAGGATCTGCCACCATAGTTTGGGGGTGGGCCCCAGCTAGCCACAGGGATATTGGAGGATTGAAGGTCTACCCAGTGCAGTGTTCCAGTGCGACCCATCTGGAGGCTGCCTGGACAGCCACACAGATCCCGGAGGAAAATGACAAAATGAGAGAGCAAGATGCAGTTTTGGTCCTCCAGCCCACCAGTGATCGCACCACAGTTTTATGTTTTTTTAATATAGTTTTTAGTTTCTTGATAGTAAGTTTTGGGTTTGTTGAATAAATTCAATTTTTATTCTTTCTGGGAAATATTTTACTTTTAGCACCCTTACTGAAATGCGATTGACATAAAATAACTATGTACTTAAAGTTGTATTTTGAAAGGTTTGGACAAACGCGTACATTCTTGAAAGCATATCCCTACAAAGGTTCCCTCTTCCTGCTATTGTCATGTTAAGAACAGTTAAGTTAAGGTCTACCATTTTAACACATTTTTCCCGTGTACAGTTCAATATTCTTAACTATTAGTCTACATTGTACAGCAGACACTTGGAACGTCTTCATATTGCATAGCTGTAAACTTACATCCCTTGACATACGTTCAGTGTCCTCATTCCTGGGTGCCCCCGGAAATGACTATAGCAACCTCTACTCCTGTGAGTTTGACTTTTAATGAGAGCATGAAGAATTTCTTCATATATTATTGACTTATTTCATTTAGCATAATACCTTTTACATGTATTAATGTTATAGTAACATAATAACCTTTGCTTTGTGAAAGTCAGAGAAATGTAGTTACCTTTGGTGATCATCTAAATTAAAGACTCACTGAGATCTAAGATTTTGAGGATGACATCATTAGTGACATTGAATGATGTGAACAGAGAAGTAAGCAAGGACTATGAGTTGGTGCAGCCCCTGAAATAAGGAAACTTTAAAATAAAAGCCCTATGTATGAATGAGCTCTTGTAGTGTATTTTCTTTCTGCAATAGGCATATTTCACTAAAGACACTGTCCTCCAGGTTCATTCATGTTCTCATACATGGTAGAATCCCACCCTTTTAATGTCTGAGTTGTACTCCATAGTATCCACATGTCACATTTTTTAAAATCCATTCATCAGGTGATGGATATATAGGTTGTTTCTATTTCCTAGATACTGTGAATAGTGCTACACAGAACTTGGGAGTGCAAAGGTCTGTTTACCCTTTTTTTTTTTTAAATTACCAATTCCCAAAAAACAAAAAAGGTCTATTTAACACACCAATTTCATTTCCTTTTTATATGGCAGTCCTATTTTTAATTTTGAACCATTTTCCATAATGATGATACAGTGCGCTAAGATTCTCTTTAGTCCACATCCTCATTAACATTAATCTTTAGTCCTTTTAATAACAGACATTGTGACTAGAATGGGATGGTATCTCACTGTGAGTTTGATTTGCTTTCCCCTGACGGCCAGTGATGCTGAGCACATTTTCATCTGCCAGTGGCCTCGCTGCGTCTGCTTTGGAGAAATGTCCAGTATATTCATGAATATACTATTGCACTCTCTGGGTTATTAGATTTTAGATATTTTCAGATGTAGTTTATAGAAGTGTTGAAAGCAATGAAGAAAATAAAATAAAACAATGTGGACATATTAGAAATAATAAAGCTATTGCAACAAACATAACAGGAAACAGTAAAGGATTACAAGACTGTATTTGAAGTTTTAAACAAAGGTTTATATCTTTGGTAAGATAAAATGAGAAAACAAAAATTTGAAAAGAAAACTGTCAATTACCGTAATAACAACAGAATTAGATTAAATCATCCCAGATAAAACTAGGTAGTCTTACAATGGTTATATTGAAGGATAACAATACTTTTTTTTTTTTTTTTGGTTTGTTTGTTTGTTTTCTGTCTTTTTGAGACAGAGTCTCACTATGCAGTTCAGGCTGGCCTTGAACTCACTTTGCAGCCTCGGTTGGCCTCAAACAGGCAGCAATCCTCCTTCCTCACCCTCCCAAGCGCTGGAATTGCAGGTGTGTGCCCCCACACCCAGCTCCAACAATACTTCTTATGTTATACAAATTTAACATTAAAAACCTGTATTTTGAATAAAATTTTTTTTAAAAATTTGAAATAAATATAAAAGCTGCGCTACCTTAAAATATGCGCAAATTGTTTATAACTTCTAGAAATGTAAATCAAAAAGTTATACTGCAAAGACTAAAGCGTATTTACTCATTATTGTAAAGGAACATGCTTTATTTTTAAAAACTATTTCAAGTAAATGTGTAAATTTATACCAGGTTTATTTGTGTAAATGTTGAATGAAATGTACCCTAAAAAACATGTGTTTTTTTTTCAGTGTTAATAAAAACACTGAAAATGAAAGTATTCAATATACTTACGATTTAAAATATATATGGTTGCTGGGAATGTAGTTCAGTGGCATAAGCAGTTCCCTGGCAGGTGCTAGGTCATGAGTTTGATCCCCAGTACCAAATATATATATATATATATATATATATATATATATATATATATATATATATATATATTCATGGTGATTTTTAGTATACAAAATCTTATAGAAAATCAAAATTTCTGAAGTGTTTGGGAAAGATGCATAAAATAGCAATATGTAAATTTACAAATTATTGAAAAGAATTTATATAAATTTTAAAATGATAAATAAAAGGTGTATACTGATAATTGAATACACAACGAGAAATAACATGCTTCCAATTTTGAAGATACATTCCAAAAAAGTTAATCTTTTTCCAAATAATCTATGATTTTTTAAAATAAGTAATAATCTGAAGCAAAATTAATTTTGTTAATAATTCTAATAGAGTTTTTCAAGGAGAATATTTTGAATGCTAATGTGGGTAAATTTTCAACGACATATTGGTTGTGTGAGTCTATTTGGACAGGTGTAGATTATTTCAGAATATTATAGTAACACAATATTTGGCATTAATGCAAGATAATAAAACTATAAATAAAAAATTATAGAGCTAAAACTTACACTCAAAGGATTAATATTTTGTATATTGAAGGTTACAGTGCTTTGCTTTTGTTTTTTGCAATACTAGGGATTGAACTCAAGGCCTTCACAAGGAGCTTCAAAAATACGGCCCCTTTTTTAATTGCATATCTTTCGATACAAGGTCTAAGTTGCCCAGATGGTGCTCAAAGTTTTGATCCTCCTGTCTCAACCACCCAAAGTACTAGTTTTACAGATTTGGGTCACAGTGATTTGACAATGACAATTTTGAAGCAAGTGAAAATTTAAAGTAAAATAACAAATTTTATAGCAGGGGAAAATTTATTTAAATTCTACTTATTTAAAAATTATTGGAGAAAACACACTTGTTACTTTGTCAGATAAAGGAAATGAATAGGGCATAATAGTTCTTCCTAACACATATTTGTCATGTGATTATGTCAATTGTATCTCCATTAGTAATCCCCAAAGGCAGTATTGTCTGTTGTCAGTGAGCCCCAAATTAAGAATTTTTGTAGAATATGATTAATTGAAACATCTTTCTTAATAGTTATTTTCATTTTTCATAGTCATACTTTGGAAAAACATAAAATTTATTGTATTTAGGACTCTAGACCTCATTGCCTCTAACTACAAGGATGTTTATTAATATTCTTTGTACAACTTAATTTAGACAAAACAAACCAGAGCGAACTTCAAGTTACTCATCTCTATTATTAACTCATATGTGTTATAAAATTAGTATTTGAATGGAATATGACACCATAGGATATCTTATTTTTGAAATCCTAAACCATTTCTTGATTTGCAAACATTTGTATATCTAAGTACTGGCCTAAATAAATTCTGTTTGGTTTTACTAAAGCAGAGAGATAAAAATGAATTTTTTTTCTAGTTTATGTTTAAGTGGATCTCATTAATCTATGTTAATAGATTTTTTTTGTTACTGGGTATTGAAAGTAGGACCTTCTCACTAAGCTGCATCCCCAACCCATTTTATATATTTCACTTTGAGACAGAGTCTCACTGAGTCACTAACTCGCCCAGGCTGGGCTCCAAGTTGTGATCCTTCTGCCTCAGCCTACTAGGGTGCTGGAACTATAGGCTTGTAAATAGATTTTTAAAATTTCAGAAAGCATAGTAATCATGTTCAAACATTAAAAATCATGTAATAAAAGATATCTCTCTGGTGTTTGAGAGGATATAAATATCTGGTATTCGGCAATAATATTATAGTTTACTGAGCCCAATGCTAGTAACTTTATAGTTTACTTCACTTGAACATCAATAAAAAGTCCCATGTAAATAAAGTTTTTAAAAATTTTTTAACAAAAAATTGAACTCAGTATGTTGTGCTTGCCAGTCAAGAACTTGTGCCATTCAGCTATGTTCTCTGTCTATAAATACAGTTTTAATGATGAAATTGAGCCAGTCATGATGCCTCAGGCCAGTGATCCCAGCAATCAGGAGATCAACATGCATTACATAATGGGACCCCATCTCCAACCCCACCTCTGAAAAAATAGAGAGAGAGAGAGAGAGAGAGAGAGAGAGAGAGAAGGAAAGGAAGGGAAGGAAAGAGAAGGGATGGGGAAAGAGAAAAAATAGAAAAGAGAAAAGAGAAGAGAAAGAAAGAAAAGGAAGGTAGAAAGAGAGGGAGGGGGGAGATATGGAGAGAGGGAAGAGAGGAAAGAGAAATTAAATTCTTTGGTTGTAACTTAAAAATGCAATGTGGATTTTTACATGAATTACTGTAATACCCTTCTAAGTGCCTTCTTACTTCTTTTCTCATTTATCTTTTCACACTTAACATCCCAACTCATCTTACAGATATAAATATGCATTTGAAATTCAATGGAAGTATTTATATCAATAGCATGAATTCAATTCAGTAAAACTGTTTATATCACATGCAAGTGCGTTATCCTGCTTGAATTCCCATCATGTGATATGGAGTCCTTGATTATTTGAGTATCAGTTAAGTTTATGCTTCTTTCATAATACATTGGAATTACATATTACAAAACCTGTAACTGAGAAAGGTATATTTTTTAAGAATAAACATATTTGGCAAACAGAAATAAATACGTTGTCCGAGTATATTTATGTAAGTCTTTCAAATCATCTATTTTGAACAGTGAATATAAAGGCCTCCAAATCAGATAAAATAGAGACTATGATTTCTTTTCTTCCTTTTCTTGATGACATTAATCATGCCTAACAATCAAACTCTAAATACTGTCACCTCAATGTAGCAAAGAGCAAAATAGCAAAACGAGAAATTGTGTCATGCAGTCCCTCACTTGATTGCATTTGAATCTTTTTTGTCTTGGGGCTAGATCTGTTCCTGAAAGTTGACTTAATATTTTTTAAAGTTCATAGCATATTATCATTGCTACTTTCTCAGTATCATCATTTTTATTCCAATTTTAATTTTGTCTTTTAACTGTTTTCCTACTCCCAATACACAGTGACACAAATTTCACATCTTTCAATAAGTATATATATTTTGAAATATGTAGCATTATCACTATGAGTACACCTTTTTAATGGTGCTGTGTTAGTTTTTGTTGTTCGATTTCCTGTTTTAGGATCTGAATATTCTATCATGTCTATCTATCTATATCTGTCCATCTAGCTATCTATTTATCTATCTATCTATCTATCTATTTATCTACTGTGTCTATCCATCCTTCAATCTATCCATCTCTTACCTACTTACATATCTATATCCATCGCTGTGTTTTAAAGCAAAATATGTTATGATTTGTGTGCTCCATATTCTCTCTTTTCTAATTATGAACATTTAGATTTGTAATTTTTCCAAATATAATTACATTGAAGGAAATATTATTGTTCTGATCTCCTTATAGATTTCTCTAACATTATTTTGGAGTTAATACTCAGATGTAAGATTTCTTGGGCCTGAGTTTCATGAACATTCCATTTCGTAGGCACCGTGCACATATCCCCTACATTCTCAAAAAAATTAAGACATTTGTTTTTATTGCATGCTTTACTTTTGTTAATGTAGTGGCATCTGCAGTGGCATATTATTGTTGTTCAACAAATGTAAGGAATAGTGGAGTTGGCAAAGTTAGAGATTCACAGTAGCTATTCATGCCTTAGAATCAAGAGGTATCTACCACACATAGAGGTGTATGGCGAATGGGTTGGTCTTAGAGCTAGGGGAACTTACAAAAAATCTATTTTTAAAATGTATACTAATTTCTATTGTAACTGATACAATGCTAGCATAATAATCCACTGAAAATATAAGAATTGCATTGATTGATCAAATCAATTTTATAAGATACACAGAATTTTTCTTTAGTTTGACTAACATTTTTTTCCATAGCATGAAGAAATGCAAGGTCATATTTAAATTAATAATGAAGCAGAGAAGGTCTATATAATGACATACTACCAGTTGTTAATGCACTATATAATGACATACTACCAGTTGTTAATGCTGATTTATATTAGAAAGCCAAAACTACAAAGCATAGACTTTTTTGTTTGTTTTATTTTGTTTTTGTTTTGGTGCTGGCAGTAGAACTCAGGACCTTGGACTTGCCAGGCAGGTACTGCATCACTGAGCTATATTCCCAGCCCAAACGCATAGATTTTAAAAATATTTTATTAAATTAAATTTATTTTAACTAATACAGAAATGCATAAGAATATATTAATTGAGAACAGTGTGATATTTTAACATAAGTGTACATTGTGTAATTAAATTAAACCTATTTATCACTTCAAACATTTCCTATTACCATGTGGTGAAAAGACTCAAGATCTATTCTTTTAACTTTTTAAGACGTAAAGTACAAAATTGCTCGTGATAGTCAGTCTACTCTTTGGAATAGCGCATCACAAATTCTTATGTCTATCTAACTAAGACGTGGTACACAGCGATGATCCACCATCTTTCTCTTCCTCCTCCTTACATCCTCCGACCTCTGGTAATCATCGTCCTACTCTTAACTTCTATGAGATGAACTTTTTATAAATTCCACGTATGAGTGAGATTATGCAGTACTTGTTTCTCTGTTCCTACCTTATTTCACTTAATTATCTCCTTGCCCATGTTTTCTGAAGAGACAGGATCTCATTTTCTTTACAGTTGAATGATACCCCATGTTGTACATTTACCACATTTTCTTCATGCATTTATCAGTTGATGAACACTTAAGTTGCTTACATTTTTTGGCTATTATGAACAGTACTCCAATAAAGCTGAGAGTGAAGATTTCTCTTTGGCATACTAATTTCATTTCATTATATACTCAGGAGCTCAGGAGTGAGTTTGCTGATTCATTTGGTATTTCTGTGTATGTGTGTGTGTGTGTGTGACCACTGTGGTGTTTTTCATAATGATTATTACTTGACATTTCTACTAACAATGTGCAGAATTTTCCTTTTCACTACATCCTCACTAGTACATTTTATCTTTTGACATTTTTACAAGTTATTTTTACCAGAGTAGGTGTTAACTTACCATGGGTTTCCTTTGCATTTTTCAGACGACTGGTGATGTTTACCATTTTTTTCTATACCTGCTGGCCATTTTCCTGTATTATTTTGAGAAATGTCTATTTAAATCTATTGTCCACTTTATATCAGGTTATTTATTTATTTGCTATTATGCTATAGGAATTTCTTATATTTTCTAGATTTTAGTCACTTGTAAGATACATAGTTTGCAATTGTTTTCTCACATTCTGTAGATTGACTTTCCACCTAATGTTGATTTCCTTTGTTTTGCATAAGACATTTGGTTTGATATCATCTTATTTGTCTATGATTGATTTTTCTTTTCCTCTTGTTTTCTGTGTTTTTGAAATCTTGTCCAAAACGATTCATTGTAAGTTCAATATTCTGAAGAATTTTTCTATGTTTTCTTTTAATTATTTTACTGTATCAGGATAAAATATAACTCTTAAATCTGCTTTCAATTCATTTTGTCACTGGTGACAGACAACAGGTCGAATTTCATTCTCCTGCATGTCGGTAATCAATTTTCCCAGCATTATGTTTTGGAAAGACTGTCCTATCTCCAGTGTGTGTTTTTATTAGCTATCACAAAGTGGTTGGTGCCCTCTCTCTCTCTCTCTCTCTCTCTCTCTCTATATATATATATATATATATATATATATATATATATATATGTTTGCTTATTTTTTTATTTACAAAGAATCTACATAAAAATTCATAGAACAGACAAGCAGGTTAATCAAGGTCATGGTGCAAGGTCATGGTACAAGGTCACAAAGCAATATACAGAAATCTAGTGTTGGCCTATATACGAGCAATGAACAATTCAAAATTAAAATTGTAAAGGCACAAATTACAACATCACAAAAAAGTTTAATGTAACAGTATTATATAAATCTACAATATCTGTATCCTAAAAACTCTAGAAACTGATCAAAAGTACTCAAATACAACCTAAATAAGTGGAGAGAGATTATGTATGTAAATTGGACAAATATCAGAACATTTATTTTTCCTAAACTTATCTATAGATTCACCTCAGTATCTATCAAAACCAAAGTCAGTGGAAGGAGGCATTGAATTTACTTCTGGACAGGCCATGTGGATGACAAAGGAGGCCATTTTGCTCTTTTTTTAAAACAATCTTAACTATATTTTTATATACATATACACAAACATATACATAGTTTTTCTTTGTCACACAAGTGAAACAATATGATGCTTGCATATGTGTGACTTATTTATTTCACTGATAAGTATATTCTCAAGACGCATCCATTTAAGTATAAAAGTGTCCAGTCTATCATTCTTTATAGCTGAGTAGTATCCCATTATATAGAAATACCACATCTTTTTTGTCCATTCCTCAGTCGATGAGCATTTAAGTTGTTCTCATGATTTGGCTATTATGAACTGTGCTGTCATAAATATAGGTGCACATACGTTGCTGTGGTATGATGTTTTTAATTATTTTGGGAGATACCCAGAAGGGGAATAGCTGGGTCAAATGGGACCTATAATGTTAATGTTCTGAGAAATCTCCACACTGACCTCCACAGTGGTTGCACCAGCCTGCATTCTCACCAAAACTGGAGAAGGGTACCTTTTGCCTCACAGTCCCTCCAGTACTTGTTATTAGTTGACTTCTTAATAATAGACATTCTTCCTGGGTTGAGGTGGAATCTCGATGTTGTTTTAATTTGCTTCTCTCAAATGACCAGTGCTGTTGATCATTTTTTCATGTATTTATTTGCTGTTTGTACTTCTTTATCTGAAAAGTGTTTGTTCATCTCAGATGCCCATTTTTGGATTGGGTCTTTCAATCCGGGAGAACAGGTTTTTTTGAATTTTTTGTACATTCTCAATAGTAATCCTTTATCTGAGAGACAGCTGGCAAACATTTTTTCCCACATTGTGGGTTGTCTCTTCACTCTGTTGGTGGTTTCTCTTGCTGTGCAAAAGTTTTTCAGTAGGATGAGACCCCATTTGTTGATTCTTTGTGATAGTTCCTGTGCAATCTGACTTTTCTTCCTAAAGTCTTTGCCTACGCTAATGTCTTCAAGAGTTTTACCTGCTCTATCTTTCAGCAAATTTAATGTTTCTGTTTTAATATTGAGATCTTTAATCCATTCAGATTTTAGCTTAGTACATGGTGAAAGATATGGGTCCAGTTTTAATCTCTGGTGTGTGGAAAGCCAGTTTTTCCAAAACCATTTAATAAAGAGGCTATATTTCTTCTAAAGAAAGTGTTTGGCACCTTTGTCAGTAAGTTTACTCATAAACTTTAAACTCTATTCCATTGTTCTATATGACTCCATTTATACCAATGCTATGCTGTTTTGATTACTGTTTTTATTGGTATCTACTTGCTCATTAAGTCTATTAATACTTTATATATTTGAATGTTTTGATATTGTTTGCATACATATATTTACAACAATTAATTTTATATATTAATTGACCTCTTATCAGTGTATAATGACCTTCTCTGTCTCTTTTTATTGCGTTTGCTTTAAAATCCTTTTATCTGATAAAAAATATGATCTCCTCTTTCTTTTGGATCTCATTTGCACAGAATATCTCACCATAGCTCTTCAGTCTATGAAGATCCTTAGGGGAAATGTGACTTTATTTTTCAATATAGTCAATCATTTTATGTCTTTAATTAGAGGCTAATATATTAAGATTCAAGGTAATTATTAATAGGTCTTACTATAGCTACTTTTAATTTGTTTTCTAGCTTTTCATAGTTTCCTGTTTTTCCTCTTTCTTTTCACGGTCTTTTCTTGGTGATTAACTGACTTTTTTCCTCTGGGTGTGATTTTTGAATCTTTGCTTATTATTTATGTAGTTAACTTGAATTTTACAATCTTTAATTGTAACAAGCTATTTTGAAATAACAGCAATTTAACACAAACATAAAAATTAAAGAAACAAGAAATAAAAAATACCAAAAAAATTCTATACTTTTACAAATTTATCCTTGTATTTTATTGCATCTTTTATATTACCTAGATCTTAACATATTAATGCAGCTATTATTTTAATTGCTTTCTTTTAAACTCCATGCTACAATTATGTCTGATTATGCACTGTATTTATAAGAGTAGAATATTGTGAAATTATTTCCATAGTCACTCGTACTAGAGTTTCTATACATACTGACAGCTTGTTCTTACACATTAACATGGCTTTCTTTCAGTTGGAGCTTTCTTTAGCATTTCTCACAGGCTTGTTCTCATGAAAATATATTATCTGAGTTCTTATTTGAGAAAATCTTTATATCTACTTCATTTTATAAAAAATAATTTTGGTTGCAAAAGTATTCTTTTTCAGTTTTTATTTTTATTAGTACATATTTGAAACATATAATGATTATATTCCTCGTTGGGAGCTGGCATAAGAACACAATACATCTTTATTTTTTTCTCTTTCCTTTTCCTTTCACTCCCGTTGGTCCCTCCATCTTTTGATTCCCTTTCCTTTTGAAAAGATTTTTCTTGATTTTTTTCTATTGTTTATCTTTTATTTTGCCCCTTATTTATGTCTTGAGTTTGTCATGTTATGGTTTGTGTTTAAATGTCCCCCCAAAGCCTTATGCCATGGTCGGGGACAGACCTTTCAAAGACAGCTGAACCTAGGGTTTGTGGTTGATTCTTTCTCTAGTGCTGGGATTGGCAGTGTGACTACTACACCCGCCCGGGGGTGGTAGCTGACATACAATATAAGGGAGGGAAAGAGGCGTGCTTTTCCCTTTTGCCACTTTTGCCCTTTTTGCTCTTGTTGCTTGTGTCTGCCATGAATAGTTACCGCTCAGCCGTGTCCCGCTGCCTTGGAGCCAGCTGAGTATGGACTGAAACCTCCATAAACTGTAAGTTACATAAATCTTTCCTTCCTTCAGTATAGGCATTGGGTATTTTGTTTCAGCGGCCAGAGAAAGTAATCATGACATCACATAAGAGAAATCATGTGATACTTAAACTTGTGTGCCAGGTTTATTTTACCTAACATTACTGAAATGCTAAGCAGAATTTTTCCTTAGTTACTTTGAAAATCTCATGCCACTTTTAACTAACCAGTCAGGTTTATGCTGAGAAGTCTGCTGTCAGGAGAATTTTGGTATTCATATTTGTTATCTGTTTCTTTTCTCTTGCTGTTTCAAATATCTTCTGTTTATTTTTAGCCTTTGTCAGATTGATTAGATATCCTAGGATAGACTTAGTTAAATATTCCCAGTAGACCTCAGCCTTCCTTTATGTAGATATTGGTGGAATAGCCTCTAGATTTGGGAAATATTTTATTTATACTTCCTTAAATAAACATTCTGTAATTTGACATTCTCAATTCCTTCTTGACTACCCCAAATTTTCATATTTGCTGTTTTAAAGTGATCTCAAAGTTTCCATTAGTTTTTTTTACCTCATTTAAAATTTTTCTTCCCACTGGACTATGTATTTTCAGACAGGCTGCCCTCTGAGTTCCCCAATTCTCTCTTTTATTTGATCTACCATGAGGCTGAGGCCTTCTATCAAGTTTTAATTATACTCATTTCTTGTACAGTTCGTGGATTGCTGTTTCATTTTAAAAATTACTTTCAGTATTTTTGTCTGCTAGAGTATTGAATCATATCTCTGTTTTATTTTCTTGTAACCCATTAGGTTTCAATAAAACACTTTCTTCTAAGTTCTTTACCTTGAGAGTGTACCCATCCTAGTTATGGTCTGATCCGTTTTTTGGTATCTTATTTTGACTGTTAGGTGAGTTTGTATTTTCCTGAGATTGCTAGACAATTGTCTGTCTTGTCATCTGGGCAGTCTTCATAATATGGCACTGTTTGTATCTAATTTTCAGAAATTCCAACCAGGCTTCTTGTTTTTACTGAAGCTGTAGTCACTTCTGCTATTTCAGTACAAAATGGTGATCTAAGTTAAATTTATTGACAGTCTGTTCTTCATGTGTTGTCACTGTTTCCACATCAGAGAATGATCCAAATGCACTTTTCTCCAAAATCTGTAATTTTGTTTTGCAAAATGATGAACATGTACCTAAAAAGTGTCGCCCATCTATGCAAGCCTTTCCCTATGGCTGATGTCTGCCCAGATGTGTCATCGATAGTCATTAGCCTAGAGCTGAAGCCTGTAGAATTGTACCCATTTTTGAGAAGAACTTCCCTACATTACTGATGGTGAACCTTTTAGAGCTTTCAGTGATGCAAACAGTCCACTGCTGCTCATGGCCCGTAGCTTGGCCATGACTGCCCTTAGAGTGACCAGTCTCAGGCTTCTATGTCACATCTTGGGCCACCAATACTATAAATACATTTTCCATCCTGAGCTGACAGTCAACCAAGATCAGCACAGTTTTGAGGCTTACATTGCTATGGTTTGCCCACTGCTCAGATGGCCCAAGACCACTGCTACTGGGGTGGGGGGGCACCTTGTTGGCTGAAATAGAAGTCCATTAAGCAGTGAACAGATTATTTCCACATAATACAGGGATTCTTCCACAGGCGGTATCTCCAGGCACTAGCCTGAGAAAATAGGCACAATTAGGATCTGTCCAGTGTTTGGTGTTACCATCAGGCACTTAGTTCCAAGACAAAGTCTTACACTATGTTCCCTAACCTAATAGCAACGAATTGAGTCTTCTCTAGTCTGTTCTGCTTAAGATTTATGGCAGAGTTGACAAACATAGGCCATGGCAACCAAGTTTGATACTAAACTGAAATTATGCCTGGGTATCACAACCCCAAAATCCTGGAGGGTTTTATGTGTGTAGAAAGGTATCTGGTGGTAATGAGGGCTGAAAAGAAGTTTATTCCACCAAGGTGCAAGTGTCTGCCTGAAACCAGCGCTGGTATAGTGGCTTTGTCTGTGAGCTTCGAGTGCTGGCGTGGTGAAAGCTCTGTTGTCACAGTTTGGGGAATTACTAATGGGGACATTCCATTGGCTACCAAGGTTAGTGCTAAACTGACTCCCAGGAAAGTCATAGCTGTAAGGTCTTGGAAGATGTGGATGGGAGCTGGGTGCTCCATACTCACTCAGCATCTGGCAGTGATGAAAACCAAAACTCCAGGCTGTCCTGCTAGCAAACAAATCTCCATCTGATGCTGCAATAAGTCTAGAGGCTCCATCTGTGAGCTCTGGTCTGCTGATTGATGTTTGGTTTCTACCTGGCTCTAGGTCTCACTGCAGTAGGCATGACTCTGAGTTCTAAGAAAAAGTCTGGTGGTAGTCTTTGTGTCCTGCTTACGAATCAGTGGAGTTTTTGCTGTTGGCTCTGCTACCCAGGAGTGTATAAGGAGTATAGGACGGAGTCCATCATGACTGATTAATGGAGTTTCAGAGACTACATTAAGGCCTGGAGTTAGGGCTTGTAGTTTTCTATGTAGCACTACGATTCACCATGACAGGCCTGGCATTTGGTTTCAATTCCAAATTCAAGACTTAATTCCTGTCTTTCCTCTCACAAGTTCTCTTTCCACCTTGCTTAGAGTTACGGGAGAAGAGACATTGGCAACTTTTTCCTTCCTACCTAGTCCAATGTTCATTTTCTGTTTTTTTAATTCTAAAATGAGGTACTATGGTCTCTTACCTGACTTCCTTGGCTCTTGGGAAAGTAGTTTGTTGTGTTAACAAATATTATAAATGTTGTGTGTTGGTGAGATGATTGCAGAAGAATCTTTGTTACCATCTTATTGTGCCTCTCAACATATTTTGGATTTTATATTCTAAGTAACTAGAAGTGATGAAAGATGCTTAATAGGCTCATGGAATAATGATAACTCTGCATTTGGGTAGGTTTGAGAATGGCAGTATTTCTGTACATCTGGAGAATGATGTCCCTAGGCAAACAGACAATCATTTTCTTAAATATTTCAAAAAAGCATACAAAAAGCATACAGCTATTTAACACTTTTTCTGAGCAAGTACCTCTGCTGCTAAGAATAAGAATTAATATTTTGTGAGAGCTAAATAGTCAAAGCAAAGGTTTACGACCAGAGTTATGGCTTAGATTAGGAATTGAGGGTCCCTTGAGCAGAAGTAGAAATAGTGAATTTAGGGGAACAAATACCCTTTGTGTGAAGTACTCAGATGGTAGTCACTTTAAACAGTTTAAAGATGAAGCTGCAGAGCATTGCAGTGCACACCTGTAATCTCAGTGTTCGGGAGGCTGAGGCAAAAGGAGTTCAAGGCCAGCCTGGGCTACAAAGTGAGACCCTGCTGTCTCAAAAAGATAAAAAAAAAAAAAAAGCAAAGAAAAAAATGAAGCTGTGAGACTTTTGATGTTTCTCACTTACTGATGCATTATTTGAATTGTTTTACTTTTTAAAATTTCATATGCAATTTTAATGATATAGTGTATCTTTTACATTATAGTCTAACAAATGTAGCATATGCATTTAAACATAAAATATATAGCCATAAGTTTAAAATAATATATATGTAATACACATAAATATAAAAATGTAAGTATTTTCATATAATAAGATGCCCATACAAAAATGTGTGATACTTATGAGAAAGCTTAAAGAATGCATGATAATTATTCTTTGGCATATATACTCTTAGGAATGTTAAAAACTAAATAGTTTCACTATGAGAACATTTTTTTTAGTAAGTCAAAAAGTGAATCACTAGACTATTGTTGGCCGTCAGTGACATCAACATTATTTGTAAAGATAATAGTTTCCTATATTCATACTACAATAACAAGAACTAAAAATATCTTTTCAAATTAATGTTTAAAATTAGTATGTGATAGTTTTCTCTCTTTATCCTCTTCTACACTTCCTGTATGCCTTCTTTTATATTTTTGCGGTTTACTTATATTTTCATCTTGGAACTCATCATATAATGCTTTATTTTCTTTGTTTATCAATCTACCTTCTTCATTCAATTGTGAAATGTTGAATGATTGTACAATGTCTTCATTTTCTTTGTATTTTTGTCCTCAGAACATGTGTTTATAATTTGAATACACATATATGTAAAGCATATTTTATTTTAATAAATGATATACTTTGATCCTGACATTTGTTTAGATGTAAAACATCAGATAATAAATTGCCTCTAACAGTGTACAAAAACAAAGGTAACATCACAATTCAGGGACAGAAGTTTTGTTTCCTTTGTATTAAACCACAGTGCTGGCTACAATCTGGTCAGCCACAGCTGCAAAGGCAAGTCATATGTCCTATAATGTTGAAATTCTGTCTAATTTTTAGGAATTATTTCTACTGTTTACAAATTTAAAAAACAAATACAGGAAAAACTCTAGTACCTCAAAACCTGCCCCTTTCCCATGTATATGAATTTGGCATATAACCGAAGTGACAAAAAAAATAGGTTTTGCTGTCTCTGTTTAGAAGTAAGCGTATTTTATGCAAACCACTTCAATTCAAATATCTGACATGGAACACGAGAGACTTAAGGACCACTGACACTCATTTATCTTATACATTTTTTTGTTCTAATATTCTATATGTTGCAAATTAACTTCCAGCACCTGAAGCCATTTGCACACATAGTCAATACTATACCCAAGTACTGTATACATTTACTATTAGATAAAAAAGAAAGGAAGATGGGAATATGTAACAATGAAAGGAAGGAGAAAGTGGACAGAAAGAAAAGAAAGAAATGTGGTAAAAGGTGGGAAGAAAAAGGGAGATAACAAACTTTTCTTTCAATGGCTATCATAATATATTTTGTTATCTTTGAAATGGTAATTTGTCTAGAAGTACTTTTAGCATAATATGTCAACTTATTTTTATTAATGTCTATGTGTATGTGCATTGTTTGACCATTTCTATTACTCTTCAGGGTTTTCCATAAATGTCCAGCCTTTTAGCATCCTAAATATCCATGGTACAGTGTATCACAAGATAATCTAAGTATAACAGGTACTTGACATTTGAAAATAAAACGTAGGAAAAGAAAATCTTGATGAAATAAACAATTTTATATGAATAGATCTTAGCTTACCTATCCTGTCATTCTGTCCTCCTAAATTTTCTTTCCTTGCTTTTATTTTTTTTCTTCTATTTTAGCATAATGATGAAGAATTTGGTAGAAGAGGCATTGATTTGAAGATAACAGAATCATCTAATAATGAGGCTAGAAGATGTTTACTCTGAAGAAGAAAAGATGCAATAACTTGCAATAGGAAAGAAAATGACAGTTGATTTTTTGTCAGAGAATTTAGATAGAAAGAGAACTATCCAGAAAGTTATTGTCACAAACAGTACCCTAAACTTTTGAAATGATCTTACTGACAATAAAAGTTCTAAAAAGAAAATAGGAGGTAACTTCAAATATTTATATTCTATATTCTCATATTATAACTAAGTAAATAAAAATAAATCAAGCAATGGAAGGTTCATTTGGGGCTGGGGGGTTAGCTCAGTGGCCTAAGCACCTCCCTGGCAGGCATGAAGTTGTGAGTTCCATCCCCAGGGCAGAAAAGAAAAAAGAAAGGTTCATTTGGAAGCAAGATATCTCAAAAGGCTGTAGTAGCACTTTGATGAAGGAAAGCAACTTAAATCAAATAATTTAAGGAGTACTATCAAAGGGAAAATACTCATCTCACATTTATGCAAGCAGTGTATTATACTGAAAAACACAATAAGAAAAGTGCATTAGGTTAGAATAACTTAATTTTACTATTCAAATTAATGTTATAAATTTATTATGCTTAACTTACTGGATTGTCCCTGGATTTTCCACATTTCATTACAAATTTTTGCTTGTGTTTGAATTTGGTATCTGTGATGGCTAACCTTAATTGTGTTAATTTGATTGCCTTGAGATACATCTTTGGCACTGACAAAGCATACTTCTGGGAGTGTCTGGTTAGGATGCAGAGGTGTGACCCTGAGTACTGCACATGGTCCCTGGTCTATTGCTACCTGCCACTCTTCCCATGCTCTGCTCCCCAGCCTCCATTAACTGAGCACCTTCATTCTACCAGGCCCTCTCACTATAAAGTTTGTGCCTTAGAGCCAGACAATGTTAGACCAAATCCCATGAGATCTTGAAACAAATGAAACCTCTTCAAATATAAATTGTGTGTCAAGCATTATGCCTCTATCACTGGAATTCAGTCTCAAATAGAAAATTGGTGTTAAAGAAGTGAGATTGTTGCTATCACTGAACCTGACCATGTGGTTTGCAAATCTTTGGGACTGGATTATGGGAAAAGTTTGTAAAAAATAGGAGAAGCAAGCTTGGAGAAACTCTAGAATACTACAGGAAGTGCCTTGATGGGTAATTCTGTTCTGAGCTCAAAAGATCAGAATACTGATAGGAATGTGAACAGTAAAGGCTAAGTTAATGAGTTTTCAGTTGGGAAAAATTACTTCATTGACAATTGGATTGGAAGCCACCTGTGTTACAGTCTGGCAAAAATTTGTCCAAATTTTGTCGTGTGTTAAGTATTTGCAGGAGACTATGATGAGTGGAGATAGACTAATGTGGATGTGGAAATTCAAAGGTAGTCCAATATCCAGGCTCCTTTGCTTGCATATGCTGATTACTTTTTGCCAGAGTTGTAGTGAGAATGGTGTGGCAAATAACAGCAGAAAATTGTGAAAAACTTGCACTTTGTCCCAAAATAAATAATGTGTAAAGATTAGACCAAAGGAGGTGCACTTCTGAAGAGATTGGCATCATTAAATGAAGTATTTGAACAGAGACAAAAAGGACAGTGCTTTGAAGGCAACTCACAAAACAGTAAGACCTCATCTACCATAGGCTCAAGGTTGTAGAACTGTCAACCTTTCTTTCGAGAAGAGAGTCCCTAGAAGCCATGCTCAAGAAGGTCCTCAGCCATCTAGGCTCTCAAAGGCAACTGCAACCATGGTCTAAGCCAGATTCTTTCTGCTTTAGACAGCAGACCTTGGCATTATGCATGTGATGCTAGTTTTGCTGGCAGGCACAATGCAAGATCTGAGAGGTCAGGGAGGTCTCTACCCAGATTTCAAAGGAAGGTTGGTAGGCCAGGCAAGAGACCCCAGAGACACGTTGGGAATGAAGTAGTGAGAATGGAGTAGAAGTCCAAGATGCCAAGAACATTGAACACAGGCAAAGGAGGAAAACTACACCCTGCGAACTGAGCCATCAGAAGAGAGAGTCCATAGTGCTAAGGTTACCCAAGATCTCTGGAATTTATATTTTACCACACTGTGTCTTGGATACTAGATATGAAGTTACAGGAATGAATGATTGTCATGCTGTGCTTTTTTCTTGCTTTGGTCCTATTCTTTCCTATCCTTCATCCTTCTCTTTTGAAATTGAAACATTTACTCTGCCCCTGTACCTTGGAAATAGGTAACTTGTTTTTGATTTTTACAGGTTTTTATAGGTAAGAGTTTGCCTCGAATCTATGATGAGACTTGTTTTGGATTTTGTAACAGTACTCAGACTATTAAGAATTTTGGAAGGAGTTATTGTGTTTTGGGGTGGTAATTGTACCAAGCAAAATTATTAATTTGTTATTGTCTTTGGAGATTAATTATTGGTTTCAAGAAATTTATTTAAGTGTCAAGTTTACAAATGGTGGGATGTGACAGTCAACTTTAATTTTGATAATTTAATTATTTTGGGGTCTGTATTGGTTGGATACTGTGACTCCCCAAGTCCTCATATAATGTGGAAAGGGGCTGAGTCAGACGTTGGTGATTGATTTGTTGTGTAGTGCTGGGATTGGTGATATGAGTGCTGCACCCGCCTAGAGGTGGAGCTGACATACAGAGTAAGGCAGAAGGAGCACAGGTCTTTCTTTCTCTCTTGCCAGTGCACTTTGCTATTTGGCAGCCACCATGAATGGCTGCCCTGCCATGCCATGCTGCCTTGGAGCCAACTAAGTATGGACTGAAATTCCCAAGAAACTGTAATAAATAAACCCTTCCTTCCCCAAATTTGGGCATCAGGTATTTTGTCTCAGCAACAAGTAAAATGTAACCAAGACAGGGTCCACCCAAAGGATTCATAAATAGCACTTCTGTTTAGTTCTATGTGGGTCATGAGCACACGAGCTTGTGTGGTCTTTTGCCTTTTTCTTATCTGGCACCGTTTCCCTTTCTGTTTCCCAGTCTCTAAGAAGTAGGCATCTTTGCCCCACCACACCCTTCCACCATAAAGCTTCAGTTTTGGAGCAAGCTAACTATTGACTGAATTCACTGAAGCAAGCCAAATGAAAGTTCTTGTCCTTTAAGTTTTAAGTGGATATTATGTCATAGCAAAAGGAAAACTGGCTAATATGATACTATTTTTTTCCAAGGGTATTTGCCATGTTATATGCTGGTTTTAACTTTGCAAAACTAAGAGATGTTTTTTAATTGCTTTTGACGAAGGTACACAATTTATTCTGCTTACACTAAAATAAAATTTTAACTTTATTACATATCAGAAATAATATTTGGCTAAAATTTCCACTTTCTGTTATATGATTGATCTGCATAATATTAATAATTGTAAGCATTTGATATCACTCTTTGACTCAAATTCTACTAAAAGAAATATTTATTTTATAATTTTAATAAAATTTTCCATTCTTACTCTGAATCCAAAAGTCTTCTTAAATTGAGATGAAAATATAGCTTTTTTTCTTTCTGGCATTAGGAGTTTCAGACAAAATATAAGGATATTGATCTGAAAAATATTATCTCATGATAGGCATATAAATACATTATCATGCATTTTCAGTGTAGCTTTAATACGTTATAGAAATTCAGGTAAGCCATGTAGTTGACATCTTGGTGCCCCTCTTTTTCTTATATTCTGCCAGTGATCACATCAACAGTAAATTAAGACATCTTTTGTACTGTTAAATTGTAACGATTAGTAGATTTCCACTTAACATGGTTTTTTACAACTAATTAATATTCATTAAATGAAACGATTGAGAATATACTACACGCATTAGTATTGTGAACATGTCCAACAAATGCCTAACTGTTAAATTATAAAAATTGTCAACAAATTTATAGTTTGACTCATATTGACCCATAATACCTCAATGAGGCAAAGATGATATTAAAGCTCAATATACTAATTATGTTCACTTGATTTATTTTCCCATATCCATTCTGATTTACTCTGCTATACTTGACAACTTTTAATATACTCAGTTAAACTTAATTCTTAGCATTTTTTATGTTCCTATTTGTGAGCTTCTTAATTAGATTGTTAGAGTACAAGATAAGAGGAGTTATGGTGGAGGTTGTTTACTTATAATTAGCTCTAACAAATAGAGTTTCCATGAAAAATAATTAGATTCTACATTTGTTATGTACTGGAATCACTTAGTATTGATGACTATAGGTCAGTCTCATAAAATATCCTTATCAACATAATGAAAGAATCTTCTCTGTAATAATTGTCACTGTTTGTTAAATTCTTAATATATTTTGATCCATGTGCTACTCAACTGACAGGTATCATTTATTTAATTATTACAAAGTGCCTAGGGTAGGTTCTATGTTATTTTTTTCTGAGGAACAAGAAAAAAAGGCACAGAGAGCTTGATTTATATTCCTAAGCTTTACACTTGCAAGACATACAGCACTGATTTGATGCTAAAATCATTATTTTTAGCTACAGTCACCCAAAAACAAAAGAAAGGATAAAAAAGGAAATAACTACCCAGAAATCAATCAATGAATGAAATTTTGGGGACTGTATTATTTTGACATATTTGAAACATAAAGTAACCTATATAAAAGTTCTGAAACACTTAATTTTTTGTTGTTACTACTAGGGATTGAACTCAGGGCCTTCACACTGAACTAAATCCTTAGATCTATTGTTTTGCATAGTTCTGTTTTTATTTTAAGACACAATTTTAAAGTCCCTACATTGCCCAGGCTAGATTTGAACTTGCATTCTCCTGCTTCAGCATCATAAATTTCTGAGATTTATGTGCCACCAGGCCTGGCTGCCTAATTTAAAATTATATGGAAGCACGGCCTGAGCTACATGGTGCAGGGAGTTTGGCTCAGTGGTTTATGCGCCTGCCTGACAGGTGCGAGGTTGTGAGTTTGATCCCTGGTGCCACACACACACACACACAAAAAAAAAATTATATGGCAGCAGAAGTCCTCTTTTTTTCTTTAATATTCCACCTCTTAGTTTGGGAAGAAGGAATCAAAATTATATGGACTATATGAATTATATAGGTAAGCAGTAGAAAATTTGCACGAACACAAAAAAGACAAACACAGGTATGCTCATTATGAATATTCTATTCATTTTTAATTTTCAGTGAAAGATAATGAAGAGAATTACTAACTTTCATTCTAGAGATACACATTTGTTTTCACAATCAGATTATTTACTGTATTAATGTAGTAACTTATGCAATTTTATCCTTGTTAGCAAATTTATTTTTTGCAAACATTATGTTGTTCAAAACATGTACGCATTGTCCACCTAAAAGAACTGCCAGTGGTATATTGTTCATCATTATCCCTTTAAGTTCCATTCATCATTGATTGACTCCCAAAGTTGTATCTCTAGCCCAGAAATTTAACTCTGGTTGCCTAAAACAGAATTTAAATCTTCAGTTCTGTGACCAACAGGTGTTTTAAGTTTCAAAAATCTTAAATTTAAGAGTTCTTAAGCTTTAGCTCAGCACTTCTACTCTGACAAATACCTTGAAAAATCCTTCCCCTCTCAATTAGAAATGGTTCCATTCCACAAGAAGCTCAAGCTAAAAACACACATTAAACAAATGATAATAGTGTCACATAACATTATTTTGAAAAATTTTCCAAGAGAAATCACATTGAAAGCATGTCATTTGCTTCAGAAAATTGCAACAAGCTAATTCACACAAACAGCAAACTGTTAGCCTGAATCAATCACTTATTAATAATTGTTATATTATGCATTGTCTCCTATCCCCCCAAATTTATGCTTAAGTCCTAATCTTCAGTAACACAGAATGACTCCATATTGGGAGACACAGTATTCCTCTAGCTACGTAAAACAAAAGCTCAATATGAAAAGGAACTTTTCTTTACCAATGGTTCTTCATATATTTCACTCCTAGGAATGCCATGTTAGATAATGATCCTCATTTCTCTCTGCAGGTCATGGGCCCTTGGTTGCTACTGTTTCTTATCTCTAATTACAATAATTGCACCTCCCCCACTTCCTTGATATATAGCTGCTGTGCTTCCTTTCCACTACTCACAAAATCAATGGAACCATCAAATTACAAGGAGGAAAGTTTTAGTGTGGCTCGTGGTTTCAAAGATTTCAGTCTATAGTCATTAGGCCTTACTGTCATTGGGTCCATGGCTAAGCAGGTCATCATGGGAGTGAAAGCTGTTTATCTCATGCTGGATAGCAAAGAATAGAGAAGAATGGAGGACCACCTTACAATTCTTCTAGAAGGCATATTTCTAGTTGAACTAAAACGTCCCACTGAGTCCCACCTTTAAAGATTCCATGACCTTCCAATACTGTCAGGCTAAAGATTCAACTTTTAACACATTAACCCTTGGGAGAAATCTCTGATTCAAACAATAGCAACTGCCTGCCAAAACAGACTATAAAAAGTCACTTTATTTTTCAGGTGTTGCATATTTTCCATTCCTTTTAATCTGTTCTGTCAACATCTCCTTCTTTATCCCATGGAACAAAGGAAGGACACTACTAATGTAGGTCATCATGATATTGGTAGCCACTCTCAAGAACACTTTTTCCTTAGTGCCCTCTTGTGGAACAAACTGATCTAGTGAAACTTTTGGTCCAACATTCAGCTTAAGTTGTTACCATACAATCTGTTAGACCTGTTCAACTGTTTTTACAACACAAGTTGTATTAACACATTCATAACATTTTTAGAGTCCTTTTAGAAATGTTTCTATATCTGTGTCTAATGATCACTCTCCCAAATCATAAAGTATTCTTTTATCCTCATGTTCTGACCATTGGTTATGTTTCCATGAATAATTTTATTCCTACCAATGCATATTGGCTGAATCTTGCAGGTTTTTGAAGTATAGTTCATTTATCTGCTTATCAGGCCTGGCATGTTTATAGTGAAGTTATATGAGAAAGCAGGAGCTGACATAGGTGAAGGCATACTTCATCCTACTGAGGGGATGTTTTTGTACTGCCTTCAAATGTGGCTGCCTTTAATAAGGAAATGCTGCCCAAATCTGAAGGTCTACATATTTTTCACCAATATGAGGATTCAGATATCTTTATTTCATAAATCCAGACATTTTTAGTCCATGTAGTGTGGACTTATTTTTTCTCAACCAATGCACTGACCTAATAGGACACTTACGTTGGGTGACACTCTTAACTTTCATGAGGAACTGCTATACTTACTAAAATAGTGAACTGGTGCTTAGATTTCCATCCATCCAACTACAACAGTGAAATCTTTTTAAATGCTACTAGAGTGACCTTTGTCTTCATGTCTAGCAATTCCTAGTTATGAATTATTCTTAGCTTTTACTTGTCTTTACTTCATATCTGTCCTTAACACTTAGCAATAGCAACTTACACCTTTGCTTTTGTAGTTACTCTTTAATCCTGTTTTTCTCCAATGACTGATACAATGTACCTAATAACATGTTCCTTTCCACTGGAATTCTAGTCCACTTTACGGCAGATAAAAAATCTGTAACTTCAACGGTGCTTTGTGCCTAATAGCATCTGCGCTCCCTGCATATCTGATATTGGTACTTCCATTGCCAGGAAATGAGTAGGTGATCCAACTACAAACCCCATATTTCTCTTTCAATTATAGGATAAATTTAAAATAAGATTGGGTAGAAACAGTAGTTGGACTAGGATGTAGTCTATATTAAGGTTTATGCTGAAACCACAGATAGGTCAAAATCTGAGTAAGAGTGTTCTATTTTTAATAAAGAGGTTGACATTCATACTCTCACATCAAACAATTTTCAAGGAGAAGGAATGTTATTTGCTGAAATGCCTCTCTTTACAGTAAGCACTTTCCAAGGAGAGTACGACAGCTGAGAGAGGAGTGCTAGCAACATCCAGGTCATGGGGAAAACAGTTGAAGTTAAATGGGTTACTGTTTCAAAGAATGTTGAGAGAAAGAGAGAGAGAGAGAGAGAGAGAGAGAGAGAGAGAGAGAGAGAAATGGGGTGCCCAGCAAGGATTCCTACAGTGCTCCTGTAAGCAGAAGGGACAGAAAATATATGTTCAATTTCAAAATTTCAGTTTCACAGGTAAACTACACAATGTCAGAGTGTATATGTAACATATGAACTTAGATGTGGATAAGAATCTTAACAAAGAAATTTAGCCTGAAGACATAGATTTTAAATTCATAGAATGTACTAGTTGATGTAGTGATTTATGAAAATTCAACTAGGAAGAATACACAGACCAAAAGTGCTTTTGTAAACATTAATAACTAAGAACAAGAAAAAATTACATGGAAACATAAATAAGATGTAATGAGAGAATTATACACAAAATTCAGGAATTCCATGCTTAGATCTATTCAAATGTCAGACTTCGATATTCAAATAAGAGTTATAATTTGCTTTGATTTTCTCTTACTATATGTTTAGTTATATTTTACTTAGCTTAATGAAATTAGAATAAATTAATGATCATAAGACATACATTTCACTTAAAACTAAAAGCAATGAGATGTAGTACTGCAGAAAACATAATATGTTTTAAATATTTTATATACTTTAAAAATGTTCTCTGTCACAATTTGAGTCCCTCATTCCTTGCTTTATAAGACAAATATTCCAGTGTCTTTTTACAAGTCATTACTTCTTCTGCACTTTACATCAATGAGCCTAAAAAGGCTTCTAAATGAGCTAATATACATTTAATAAGTGGAAGTAGTTGACTGGAATAACTGCCCATACAATCTTCTATAGATTTTTTTTTTTTTTGCATTTTAGTTCTGTGATTATCTAGGAAGGAGATAGTCATTTCTACTATTCTAATAGGTTGTTGATACCATAGTAATGTAAAAATAACTAAGAAAATACAGATTGATTATATCATTGAACCAATAACCCTGAAAGTCAAACAAAATTGAACTTAATTTCATATTAAATTCATATAATTCTCTAGCTTCTAGTACTACATTCTGGATTATGTATGAAAACCTTATCTGTACACTTTTTCATGATAGCTAAAAAAGGCAGAAAAAAGCTAACAGACATCTCCATCTATTTAAAATTTCAGCTTAAAATCCAATAACATTCAGTTTATTAAACTAAGAATGATTATCTTCTGAGGGAAGGAATAATTTTTATTTCATTTAATTTGATACATTGAGGTACTTATTTGTCAAATTCATGTGATCACGTCTTCCTTTTCTAGTTAAGTCTGGCTCCTCACAGCCAAGAAAAATCCAGCAGTGTCCTATATATCCTCACCCTAAAGCAGAGCTAATTAAACCCATGATGGTCTCTTGCTATAGGCATTCAAGTCATCATTTAGTCAGACTATATTTTGATAATGTACACTAAATGAGACAGAACCAATAATTAGATGTACTTATGATGTTCTTAAATTTAGGCTTTAAGAGTTATTATTGGTAACAGTGATAATACAACCATGGGACATTTATTAAAAGAAAGACTCTTATTCCTGATGTTTCTATGTCCAATAATTAATTTTAGCCATAATTTAATATTTTTCCTTTCTTTGTTTGGATTTTATAAAATAAGCTTTTGCCTTCATAAATATCTTATTTACTCAAATTATTCTTAGTGGTTTCTATGATAGTGATGCCAAAATGAATGACTTTCTCAGTGAAATGTATCTGTTAACTTTAGTAGACAGTGAAATTATTTGGAAAGGAATAGATTGCTCACTAGTTTGAGGGATACTAAATTCTCACTTTTAGAAAATAAAAATAGAGCTTTGTAAAATACACCAGCTTCAAAAATAATAATCCTGATAATGTTAATATCTTAACAGGAAATTTTTTTAAATGGGAATAATTTTAAATTAAAATAATCCAAGGTAGATTAGAGACATACAGATAAAAAACATAATTCCTTGCTCAAAGTAGGAAAATATATAGTTCAAGCCACAAAGTGAAGGAATTTTACAGGATACATGTGGATTAAGAATCACACACATGCATCACAAGTGCCAAATAAACATGGAGTAAATTGCCTTCTGTGAGAAAGCTGAAGGAAAGGGCATCTTAATGTTTAGCTTTTACAATAGTTGAGGCAAACATGCTAGAATACTTGTTAATTTTGATAGCAGATTATATGTACATATACTTATCACTTGAGTTTTATGTATATTGAAAAATAACAATATACAAACAAATAGAACTTTTTCAAACACCTGCCTAAACTTTATATCATTTTTTAACTGTATTTCAGTTGATTCTCAAGGCACAAAGATAAAGAAAGTAATAGCTGTTGGATTCTGTAGGTTCATATAAGACACCTGAAAATATCTGAATTTGGCTATTATGCATCATTTCAGCTAAAATAAATACCTATATAATACGTTGAAATAATAAATAATACATATAAAACTAATTCATTTATCAAAATACTTTCTACGTTGATATTAATCACTTAAATACTATCAATTCCTCAATATGTTGAAACTTCTTAATTTTTCTGAAGAACCCAAAGTGCTACCATTATCCAGGAAGGTCTTTAGAATTGTTTTATTTGCTGTGTACTACAAATATCAATTTATGTTCCAAAATACATGACATTTTAATAGGTAACCTTACCTGATAAATAATCTGTTGAGGAATCATACAACTTAGTATCTACTTTTCAATTGTAAATATAATACAAGCTATTTTTGTGAGCTATCGTATTACTAATATTCCATTTTAATGCCAATGAAAAGATATCTGTGAACACTTGAATAATTTATACATGTTATCTAAAAGCTAAGCATTTTTACATAACACGCCTTCCTATTTTTGTTTTTGAGTGTTAATAAATATTTTATCAACTTATTTCATCTTTCAGTACTTATGTATTCCCCTGCACAAAGAGAGTGGTTATATGGAACTTTCTGGTCAGTGGTGTACAAAGATGGTACATGCATGAGTCTGCCAGTTAGGCAAAGATACCCAGGATTAGAGCTATGGTTTGAAAATGTTGATGTCCTTCTAAGAGTCTGAGAAAAATAGGGCAGAGAGAAAGGATAACTGTGTGAGTTTGGTTTAACTCCATCTCTCTGATCTCTAACTGAAGGGCTCCCTTCCCAACCTTAGTGTAAAAGGGCTGGTTTTAACACTGTGTCCCAACTGCTCCCTTATTTGCTTGCTCCCTAAAATCTTTTGTCAAACACACTCTAAAACATAGGGGTAATATACTAGTATAAAGATAATTATACAGGAGAGTTTGCAACCATTGAATCTTACTCTCACACATGTACATCATTTTACACACAAAGTAAAAATATTAGTTTCTCAAATGAATAAACTGAAAAAAGTTGGTACAATAATGAAATCGAATCCTGTCCTGCACTGAGGTACTGTTAAAGTGGATGTGGCAAGAGTCGTAGACACCTGGCCTCAGGTCAACTGAGTCTCTGCAGAGCTCAAAGACTGGTGCTTCCTAAGAAGCCTGAGCCAGAGCTCCTGGTTCTGACACAAAGCTTCCCTGCCCACAACCCAAGTCAGGCAGGCGTTCTCAGGGGACAGTGCCCAAATCTGCTCCAGGACATGTGTCACCTTCTATTTATTCTCTAAAATTGCCCAGTACACACCTGTGTTGTGTAATCTAAAAGTTCTTCTCATATTTAACCAACTGCTATTACTAACTTTTTAGTCATATGCCTTAAAATACAACATTATATTCCTTAGGTAATATGGTATTTTATGAGAAATGCTCCAAACAAGTTTGATACACTATTCTCTTTGTTGATTGGTTAATTTATTTTTTTTGTCTAGTCATATTAATATTTAGGCTTGCAATATTTGTTACATGGTAGCCATATAAAAACAGACTTAAAAAGTACATAGTGCTAGAAATTATTAACTATAGTTTGAATGAACTGTTAATTACTTATACTTTTCAGTTATTTCTTACTCCTATTCATATTTTCCTAGGATTAATTTCTTAATAATTTTTAAATGCTGTGTGTCTAAATTCCTTTCTTACTCCTCCTCTTCCACTTCTTCTCTTCTTCCTCTTCCACTTCTTCTTCTTCTCCTCCTCTTTCTCCTTCTCCTTCTCCTCCTTCTCCTATTTAATGTGGATGTCTTGTTGTTCCAGTACCATTTGTTGAAATAACTCTTTTTTCTACTGAATGGTCTTTGCTTCTTGTTATTTATTGTTTATTTTTTATCTCTGTGGTCTACAATGCTTCACTGATATACTTGATAGTATTTTGCCTATATCACACTATTTCTGATTACTTTAAGTCTTGCATTTAGTTTTATTTTTCCGCCTTTGTTATTTTGTTTCAATATCATTTTGACTGCAGTATATCTTTTGATTTTTTAATAAAAACATTAAATTATGTTGCCAATATGCACAAATACCAGGATATATTGATTAGGATCGTATTGTATCTATCAGTAAAGTTGAGAACATCTCTTACTAATTTTTGATCTTCCTATCTTTATTGATGAACTTGAAATATCTCACCATTGATTTCATTCCTCTTTGATTCCTTTTTTCAGAGTTTTGTAATATTTCTCATATAGATCTTGTATGCATTTTGAGAAAGTTACAATTGCTTTATTTTCTGAGTGTGCTAAGTTACATAATATTGTGCTTTACTTTGAATTTCAGTTTGTTCCTTGTTGGTATAAAGGAAAGCAACTAACAGTTTTACATAAGCTTTCACATCTAAAAATTTGCTATGACTGTTTATTACTTTCAAGAGTTCTTTTGTTGATTATTGTGGATTTTCTACATAGGTATCATCTTCAGAGAATGACAACATTCTTTCTTGCTTCCCAGTCCATATTTTTGTTTTATATGAATGCATTAGTTAGCCCATCCCACATGATGCTGAATTTACATTACGAGAAGTGTAAATATTTCCATATTCATCATGTCAGAGAAAATGCTACAAGTTTGTCATCATTAAATGTGATATTAGCTGTACAGTTATTATGGATATTGTCAAATTTAACAAATTCCCCTCTATTCTTATTTTTTGTGTGTGTGTGTGGCCCTGGGGATGGAACTCACAACTTTGCGCCTGCCAGACAGGCACTTATGCCTCTGAGCCAAACTCCCAGCCCTAGTTTTTTTGAGGAAGGGTCACACTATGTAGCTCAGGATGGCTTGCATTCGCATTGTAGCCCACGCTGGCCTCAAACTCAACGCTTCTCCTACCTTAGCCTCCCGAGTGCTGGGATTAAAGTCATGCACCACAATGCCCGGCTTCCCCTCTATTCTTATATTACTTAGAGTTTTTACCTTAGAAGGATATTGACTTTTGTCAAATGTGTTGCTTGCATCTATTGATAAGATCATGTATTTTTCCTTCTTATCATGTTGATATGATGTGTTATATTAACTGATTCAAATGTTCAATCAATCTTGCATATCTATAATACAGTTATTTTGGTTATTGTCTGCAATTATTTTTATGTATCTTTTGCTTAAAATTGCTAATACTTGGTTGAGGTATTTTATGTCTATGTTCATGATATACTTTGGTCTTTAGTTTTCTTTTATTATAATGTCTTTTTTGTCTTTTGTATCACTATAATTTTGACAATATGGAATGTATCTACTATTTGAAATTACAAAGAGTTAATATAAATTGTTCCTTGAATGTTTGGTAGAGCTTGTTAACAAGCTCATCTTGACCTAGTGTTTTCTGTTTTGAAAGAATGTTAGTTGTCTATTTTATTAATTTAGCAGATACGTGACAACTCTGATTGTCTACTTTTACTTGATGAGTTTTGACAGACTGTGTCTTTCAACTAATTGACATATTTCATCTAGAATATCAAATTAATTTATTTTGGATTAGTTTGTTGTATGTTGTTTTTCAACTGTCTCAATCTTTTACAAATGTAAGAATAATTTATTTATTCAAGAATTAAGGGAGTCAAAAATTTCATAAATCTAAAAATGTTTTAGGGCTAATTAACATTGTAAACCATATTCTTTCTTCATAGGAAATTTCATATGAGTGAGTGGTCTTGCCTTCAATAATATTCATCTCTCTTAATATTGTAATTAAGATCAGCTAGAGAAATATAAGAAAGTTTGGCAGGTAAAGGAATATAATTTGTATCACACAGTTTAAAAATTCATAGACCTTCTTTTTCCAAATGATTGCACAGATGTACTTTTCCCACTGAAAAGTATATGATTAAACATTCAGTTTTTAATGAAGTCTAGTGATCACCCAAACTTGTTTTTCAAAAAGAAAATAACAATTTGCAAAGGGTCAGTTTTATTCCATATGCTAAAGATTCGTATTGTATTTCATGTGCAGGTAAACTGAGACTTCAAAATAACATGTTTGCTGGGAGTGGTGGTGAACACCTGTAATTCCACCACTCATGAGGCTGAGGCAGTAAAATTGCTGTGAGTTTGAGGTCTGCCTGGGCTACAAACTGAGTTCAAGGCCAGGGGAAATGCATATGGAAACCCTGACTCAAAAAGACAAAAATAAATAAAATAAAATAAAATGAGATAACATTTTACAACAGACTTCATGCTGTACAAGATATGGTAAATTCCATGAATCAAGGGACAGGGTATTTTCAGTGGTACCCTGGGCCTGTTGTAGAGTGTTCTCTTTTTGTTGGATCTACTCAACACTCACATAATTTATGGCCACTAATGAAATACTCCAGAAGAACACACCTAAATGAGGAATATTTAGTCATCAAAATCCAGAGACCCACTAGGTCTTTTGGTATGAGGAGGCCTACCTGCAACAAGGTATGTTGATCTTGATAGGGAGGTCTTCACAAGCGCTATAACATTTGGCCCATAGAAATTCCTCTGAGGTGAAAGCCCCTGAGTATTTCATTGGATTTGTTTCCTATTATCTGATATGCAAACATCTTACCCATATGTAAAAACCAGTTTCTACTTCCTGTCATGTATCTAGCCAGAAATGTCACCAAAATAATGAAATGGTTTAATATACAGGAGATGAAACTAAGTCATGTCTCTCTACAGTATGACATAGGTTGGAATTGCATAATGTTCAGGTGGTATAATGAAGTCGTATGAATGTCCTTGCTGCATGAAAGCAAACTGGTTCAACTCATCTTGAATAAAAGGCATTGATAAAATCTATTAGTCATATCCATCATTATGTACAATGCATGACCGGATGTGTTGATTTGTTCAGTCATTGAAACACCATCTAGAAGAATATTTACAATTTGGATGTGGCCTGATTAATTTTTTCTTGAATATTTGAAATTGTTCTTCAACATACATGTTTTTGTCATAGTCCCAATGGGTGAGATGAAAGTACATGTGATGGGAATCACTACCTCTAGTATAAAGTCCTTGATGGTGAACCTAATCTCTGCATCCCTACCAAGAATTCAATATTGCTTTCAGTTTGCTATGTTTTCTATGTGGAGACAATTTTGACTTCTGTCTGTCTTTTCTTCCCATCATAACCCTCCCTCCAATGATCACAGGTATAAAGTTGATATTCTGTTAACTTCTTCTACCAATTTTAATCAGATGTTAAATATATTTATTCTAATTATTCATTATGGAACTGAGGAAAATAACTGTAACATTGATTTTGACCACTTGCTAAGAACCCTGTGGAATGAATCTGATTCAGACCCTGATGATAAGCTGACATTTTTAATCTCATACACTGAAGGGCAAACAATAATATTATTTTATGTTCTGGATTTAACACCATTTCAAAGACAATTTACAACAATCCAAAACAAAGGTCATAGTATTTCCCTTTGCCTAATTCACATCATCCTAATAAAAGGCAGCACATCTCTGTGGAGAATTCTGGGTATAATAATAGCATATGCTTTTGACAGTGCATTAGGGTTCTTCCACTGAGAATTCTGGTGTTCACTTCATTCATAGAGTTCTGAGTGTACAAACATAATCAATTCTAATAAATCATTAAGCATACATAACTCCTTGATTTGGTGATTTTAGTTAGACTTAAAATCTATAAATATTTCATTCTAATTCTCTTGGTCATACCTGATGAAATACTTGGAGATGAGTTGTGAGAGATTAGATTTTCAAGACTTAATAACGGGCACCAGCAAGAAAGCCAAGGGTTAATTGCGACTTCCAAGTAAGGCAGGTCTCCCGTAAGAAGCATGCAAGTGTCCAATCGCACTACATGCAGGGAAGCAGCACTCAATTAAGTCTCACGGGCGGTGTGTACAAGGCAGCAGCACCACCAGGCCAAATTTACCCGAGATAGATATCTGACAACAGCATCTCCCAAAAATTACATGAATTGCTCATTCCACAGTTTACTATAGGGCAGGGTGGTTTTACAGAATAAAGTACATAGCAGTGAGATTAGTTCTTTTTGTTCCATTGCATGATCAGCATTCTGAGGAATGACTTGTTTAGTATATAGGCAGGAAGGCAGCTCCAACAGTTTGCTAACTTCCCTGCATCCTTACTGTAACAGGTATCTAGACAGTCTCTCTGTTGAAAATGTCCCCTTAAATGAGCAAGACTTGGGAACAGAAAAGGGATATTCTGGGGTCACGGTGCCAAATGTTCTAGCTTTTACGCTGGAATGATAGACCTATAAAGTCAAATATGTAAGAGACTGCTTATCTATTTCATTTTGGGGGGAACTGCACTCAACTAGCCAGTGCATTAGGTCTTTGTGAGTCAGAACATTTTTTTTTTCACTTCTTTGTCTCTGCTATGTATTACAGTCTTCACAGCAGCCTTGAAACTAGTGATTGAGCACTGCTACTTGCCTCCCGGCATCCCAGAATCCCATTATCTTCATTGAATTTATGCATATCCCTTTGTAATGTCTCATCTACAGAGAAGACTGATCATAGTATGTGGAATTCCCTTGCAGATTAATTTTGAGTGATTCAAGGATGCTGGAGTTTCTGCACAAATTAATTTTCTCACAGTCAGTATCATAAGTATCTCTTTGCTCTCTTGGTGTGCTTGTTACAGGTCTTCACTTATAAATGCATCCTAACATTTAATCACCTCAGACATTGTGTACGTTACTCTACAGTATGTCAAGGCACCCTGGTGTTTCGATCTCATCGAATGCAAACCACCTTCAGGTTCATATTTCAGACAACTGGATAAACTGCTAGAGCCTTTCATATTTCCTCAAGTTAAAAAATTTTGAATCTCTTTATTTAAGCAATATCAAAATTCACATCAGCCAATTTTTTGTCTCTTTGATCATTATCCCACACTCATTCATTTCCCCTAATATCATTAAAAATAACCAATGAAAAAATGCAGTTCTTTTGATATGGAGCATACCTCCTCCAGGGTCACATTGACCTCTAATTTGGATCTTGCTGATCTTGTATTCAGGTTACACCTCATGTTACACATCTAGAGGTTAAGAGAGAATGTAGAGATGTCCCGAGGAGTCAAAAGTGCCTTGAAATTCAGGTATCTCTGGAGAGACAATTAAGGCTCTTAGTGCAAAGAAAGATTAAACTCCCGTGACAGAGACAGAAGAGAATTTTCTGGAGTTAAAGAAGATTCATCAGGCTTATTTCAGTGCCTCCAACTTCATGAAGTTATACCATAGCACGCATGCATAAGCATTTTTCTCTATGGATAGCCAAGATAAGGACTTCTTTCAGGTCAAAATAAAATTTCAAATCATTACTTTGGAGAATGAGCTGAGAATGTGTAGCTGAAAGCTTATCCTTTTCTCACTGTATTTCTTCAGTGGAGTTAGGAAAATTCCATTATATTCTTTCAGTACAATATTCTAAGGAAGCAAATATGTGGTTACTCAGAACTATGAATTCTTAGGCATTTGATTGTAAATATCTGAAGCTTATCATACACTGGACATGATCAAAATATATGATGAATGTTTACATTTTGTTTAAAGTCAATACAGTAAATGACATATTATCATTAATCCAACTCAGAATGTTCTCCCCCGTTATGGTGTATGTTCCTGTGGCCCCACCAAGCCTCATGTAATCAAGGCTTGGACTCAGCTGAGTCTAGCATTCATGATTGGTTTGTTGTCTGGCGCAGGAAATGATGATGTGAGTGCTGCACCCACCCAGGGGTGGAGCCGACATACAGTGTAAGGATGAAAAGAAGGTGTGTCTTCCCTCTCTTGCGGGTTCATGCTTTGCTGTTTGCAGCAGCCACTAAAATGGCTGCTCTACTCCTCCATGCTGCCTCAGAGCTAACTGAGTATGGACTGAAACCCCCAAGAACTGTAAGAAAGAATTCTTTCCTTCCTTAATTTTGGGCATCACGTGTTTTGTCTTAGCAACAAAAAAATGTAACCAAGACACCCTCCAACTTCAAATATGCATATCTTATACACTTTGCCACATTCTGAAGCAATTCTGGCAGTACTTTTCCATCAGTGACTTTACAAATTATGACTAAAAAGACAGTATCTCTTGTTGCCAAGTGTTATCTGACAGAAAAGTAGACACATGGAAGACACAAGGACACATCGTACTGTGTCCTAATCTACTCTATTCACAAAATTGTATACCAATTGTGTGACTTCTGGCTCTTCCCCAAAGCCAGTAAATTAAAGCAGCAATAACAATTCAATTGAAACATCATAAAGGACCCCTAGTACTGCTTTCAAAATTGGCAAGAATGATGAAGCAAGTGCATTCAAAGAACTGGAGATGTGGCTCAGTGGTATAGTTCTTGACTTGCATGCATAAGGCCCTGGGTTCAACTCCCAGCATCGCAAACAGATAAATAAATGAATAATACAATAAAGAGATGGATATTCATATCAATGTGTCATTTACAGAAATTCTGGAAGTAGAGTCATTTTTTTTTCTTTGAAATATAGTCAGGTTAGAGAAGTAACTTCAGAAAGCATAAAGGTGATCCAGAAAATTTACCTACGTTACTCTATTTCTCTAGAAATATTATTAGTACGGAAATTAGTGTCATTCAATCCAGAGAAACAACCAGAAAGAGACATATAGTAAGAGATTTACTACAAGAAAAATTCTTAAGCAGTTGTGCACTAGTTACAGGAGTCCAAGGCTCAAATTCTCAGGAAGAGTTGTAAAATTTAGCTTAGTAAGTTTGACTCATAAAACTGATCACCACACTTTAAAATTGATAAGCATGGCTACCTCAGTGTATTAACTGGAATATATAGAAGTGTACACCATATGATCTGTATACTTCCCAGGCCTCTTCATCTCTAGTTCTCCTCCTACTCTCTCTGCTTCTGGGCTGCCAGGAGGTGAACAGTTTTCCCCTCCACACTTCCCTGCTCTGATGTTCTGCCTCACCCCAGACCACTGCCATGGAATCAGTCAATCACAGACTGATGAAACTTCCTAAATTGTGACTCAAAGCAAACATTTTCTCATTCAAATTGTGTGTGTCAGAAACCTTGTCCCAGAAGGGGAAATATGACCAACATAGGAAGCAATTTGATTTATTTAGTCTATCAATTCAAGAAGCACCCAGAATAAATTCAAACAAATAGCTATGCACCCATGATCTACTCAAGTTGACTCATAAAATGAACTGTCACACAGTTTTCATCCAAATATTCAAAACAATTTCATGGATAGTAGATGAGATTATGCATTTCTAATGGAGAGCCTGAAGAACCAAAAAACCTAAAATGATTTTGTATCTTTTGTTCATCGCTTATTCTCATCTGTGTATGACAGACTATTGTTACCTATTGAATAAATAAATGATATTAAGAGAGCAAGCGTTCCTCCTTCACAGACCTTGCTTTGTTCATTGCCTCCAAAAAAAGTTTAAAAGAACATTTAATCCTTCCAAATTATTTATAAATAAAATATATCTTCTCTCTTTCTTTCACTGACTCCTTTTCCTATTGACTAATAAATGCAGAATGACTGCAAACATGATTCTTAGTTTTGCAGTCTAAAGTGTCACCATCTCCAGTGTTCTTAATATGAACATGAACTGAGGAAGAGGAAAAGGCATCAGCAAACATGAGCAAAGGGGTCTCTCTCATTCCATGTTTTCATTCATTCTCACTCTTTCTCAGGAGTGGCTTCCTTCATTATCAGTTAGTGCTTACTAGAAAAACAGATTTAATGAAATTTAAACAAATACTTAAAAATTTACAAAACTGGCTTACAATGGCCACCCATAGAGTCAGGTGTGGAAGAGTGCAAAGGGCTGTCTGCACACTGGGGATTCAAAGGATCCAGTTGAAGGTCTGGAACTCACTGTAGTGCCCTGCATGAGTTCATATCAGGAAGCTGAAGAGTGCACGGGAAGCCAGGAGACTATGTCTAAGGTGCAGTGGAGACTGGAGCTTCTCTGAAGAAACAGGAGTCTTCCTCCTTTGGTTCTCTTTACATCTTTAGGCAGCAAGTGCATTGGTTGCTGTCACTCACACCCAAGAAACTGCAGCAAATCTTCAGTAAAACCTTTGAGCCAAACCCAGAGCTATGCTGACCCAATTTAGTTGGGCTCTTCTCACTGAAATTTACACCATCAGTTAACTGTCACACCTCACATCAGTGCAGCACTCTTAAATGCAGTTCTTCAGATAATAATGCTAACATATTCAACTCTTCTTACTCCTTTGTGTCATCTAATTTGGAATTCAAAAGAGTTTAAATTAACTTTTATGATCAAACCATTTTAAATCATTACCAAATATTAAAAATGTATTTATCTTAAAAACCCTACGTAATTCTAAGTATGACCCTCAAATAAATATCAGAGACTATTCTCTTTTTTTCTAAAACCAGGTATGAAATTCTCAAAAAATCTAGAAAAAAACTATTCAGCATTATTTCAAAAAGAATAATGTATTTTGGCAAAAAATACATCAAATTGCATCAAAAAATTGCAGATGTCTCTATATTAGATGAAGTATTAACTTAGTTGAATATCCTAATGAGCAATAAAGGCTGTACACTCTTGTCAATAAGTGAATAAAAGTGATGTCAACATTTCATTTCAAATATATTCAGTAACTAGATACAATAGTGTAAAAATTTATACTATTTAAAGTAAACAAAAGATGTAGTAGAAAATACTGAAAAGTTAAATACATTGCAAAATGAACTAGGAACAATTTAGGATTACTCTAAAAAGTAATAATTTACAGCTATAAAATCATCCTTCCAGTTTAAGACCCCTCTAAACTAAAACCAGCTTTACCTTTGAAAAAGATAGAACTCATCACAAATCTTTAAAAAATGTGCTTTTCAGAAACTATAGTTTTAGAAATCTATAGCTTTCTGGAATTGGTTATAAATGTTAACATGTAAATATACTAATAAAATTTAAAACAAAGGAAAGACAAACCAAGGATAATATGCAAACTATCTCATTTTTGTGAGGGAGACATATAAGTCTATGCATTAGTAACAAGATTATTAGGTAGTTTTGAGAATTTAGAGACTTTCAGTAGCAACAGTTACAGACAGAAAGTTCTTATCACTGCAAAGTTTCTACATTGAAACCTTAGTTCTGGGAGACAATTAACCCACAAGGGCGAAACATTAATGATGTTGCTTAATACTATTGTAAAAGGAATCACAAAAGAGTCTCTCTCTCTCTCCCTCTCTCTTCCTCTCTCTCTCATGAAATTACCCCAGTATGTCATCCATCATCAAGCTCAGAGATCTCAGCAGGAGTTCAACTTGTTGATTTTGATTTTCTCAGACTCTAAGTGACTACATTTCTTACTATACACCTTTATGGAGAAAAAAAATAAAATTATACTTTCATGTTGTTCTTAGAGAATTAGAGCCAACCAATGTTGCTATAAGAAAAGGCAAATTTGTGTGACTAAAAAGGTAAAATAATAATAATCTAAGTTGATAAGAAGAGTAATAGCCACTATAAAATAAATAGATTTCAATCACTAAGGGTCTTCAAGTTCTATATTAAAATAATAAAATGAATATATGACTAAATGTAAAAACAATATTAAGTTGTTAGACAAGAATATATGATTTTTTTTGGCAGTACTAGAATTGACCCCAGGGTTTTCAACCCCCAAACAAAAATATACCATACATCGTTTTTTTAATTATTATTATTTTGAGAAACTTTCTTGCTAAATTGGCAAACTGTCTCGGTTGGGCTTGAACTTAAAATCTCCTGCTTTGACCTTCCAGAGTGCCATCAGGCTAGTCTGTTTTATTTTTATTTTTCAGTGTTGTGAAGATCTGATTAAACATGACATATTCAGAAGACATATTGGACCATGTTCAGTCCTGGTGACCCATGGTCTAGTCGCATCTCAGTGTTTCTATAAGCATTTGACTAGCTCAAGGAAAAGAACATAAACTTGTAACAACAAAGACAAGGGGTACTAGCACCATGCTATAATTTTTCACATAGCTATATTCAAACAAGAAAAGGAATATTACCACAAAAATTGTAAATAACACAAAATATGTTATGATTTATATCTAGATGTCTCCTCAAAACCTCTTGAGTTTAAAGGTGGGGTTTTTGAAAGGTGATTGCATTTTGGAGGCAGTTTAGCTGACTTGCTGTTAGAAAGCAGTTTGGGTCAAAAGAGGAGTGTCAGTGTGAGCCTATCCCTGAGGTTGCTTCTCCCTCCCCCAATACTCCTTTGACTCTTGTCTGCCTGTGGCGCACCATGAGGTGAGCAGCTTTCTCAGTCCAAGCCCTTCTGCCATGAACTGGAGCTTAGGAACTGTGAGCCAAAATAAGCCTCTCCTCCTATAAGCTTTGGGACAAACAGAAATATTCTAACAGCATGATACATATAATGATGATTAGAGACTTAGAAAGGACACAAAAAATATTTGCCACATGTTGCCCTTTAGATGTTTGATTATATTCTGTATAATAAAATTTTGAAGAGAAAGATATTCTCTTGTATATTGGGAAATGTTTTTCTAAATTTTAGAGTATTTTCATTTAAAATGCTTATTTGTTTTCACTTTTAATTCTACTTTTGAGTCAATATTTTAAAAAATATACTTGCAAATGCATAAGGTGACCTTATATTTTCATTGCATTTGTGTATATGTTTGTGTGTGTGTGTGTGTGTGTGTGTGTAGATGTGAATTTCAATGACAAAAAACACCAAAACAAATCTATTGGGAAACAAGTAAAATTAAATGATGAAGTATTATTAAGACATATGAAATCATTATAAGAAATGAAGATTTATGTGTATTCCTTTTGATAAGGCCATTAAAATATAAAAGCAAGTCTCTAAACATACACAAATGCATGATTTCATTTGTAACAGCAAAAATATTCTAGTATTATTTTTAAAATTCTCATACTTTAAATAACATTTAAAATATTTTTAAATCATAACAAGTTTGGTGAAATCCAGTTGTTATTTAAAATAAATTTCTAACACTCTAAGCCATTTAAACTAGCAACTGAGTAAACAGATTTTGTTGGGTTAGCAAAGCTTAACTTTACAGCAATGTGATGCTGGTGTCTTCAAGTAGAATTCACTCACTCAAACAGTACATTTTTCTTACTTCACAGACTGTGAGAATGCATAATGAACAACCAACTACAAAAATGCTTGAACAGCAGTAACACTTGGCTTGATTATAATAAACTGAAGTTATCTTCGATTTTGTTTAAAAAGACAGCAATTGTCATTATTATTCCTAGGAGGTGAATTAGGTGTGCAAACATAGATTAAATTTAAAACGTGTTCTTTATTCAGCAGTTACTATTGCAAGCTAATAGGTTAGCTTTGAACTATTAATATAAAGTTTTTGTATATAGTTGCCCTTAATTTTATGTATTCATATATTTTAATAAACTTAGTCTAAAAATATTTTTCTATTCAATGTGCTGGCTAAAGTTCCTGATAACTTTTTAATGGATCTTTCCCAAGTAGTGCATGCCCTACTTTAAGACACTGGTGCCGAGAAAAAGGGCTCAGCTTCGAATCCTGTTTTCATTGTGTTTGTTTCTTGAATTATGACCATGATTTCCAAAAGGCCCAGAAAACTTTTAGATATGAACCTCCTAGAATTTAGTCATGTCATCCTTTCACTTCAGCTGTGTTAGTTTATCCCCAAACCTATGCATTATTGCTATTTGGTAACTTAATTTTTCCTGTATGCTTTTTTTCTTTTATCCTCCCTCCTTTGCATAATCTTTCCATCATACTGGAAAATTGAGAAAAAAAAAAAAAACACAACCATAACAAATGTAGCTAAACATACAATCTTAAGAAATGAACAACATGATCCTACAGTAGTGCCAGAAAATATCAACTATAAATTCAAAGAAACCTGTGAGGAATGTAAACCCACTGATCAACTTTCTTTCAAATTCCTAACCCCTTTCTTTCAGCCTCTAAAATCAGTGACTCCCAAGCCATCCATTACCTGCTGTAAACTTCCAAAGCAAACTTTCTCTTGGAACCTTTGACCACACTCTATTCCCTTAGCTGGAGCTCAGAAACTAAGAGGACATTTGCCATTAAGTGTAACCACTCACCGAACTGCAAAGAAAAACATCATTGTAAAAATGGAATTAGAAACAAAGCTTTATATAGAGTATTTTGGATCAAATATAATGATGATTGGATTTATTTAACATTAAAAGAATTATTTATACATACATATATATATATATATATATATATATATATATATATAGTTTGGTTGTTTGTTTGTTTTTGGTACCAGGGATCGGACTTACAACCTTGTGCCTGCCAGGCAGGCACTTAAGCCACTGAGCTAAACCCCTGGTTAATGTATATATTGTTGACAGAATATGTATCAGGGATTGAATTCTATATTTATTTTCTATGATGCTTAAATACTTTTCACAATTGAAAATAATTGCCTAAAGTAAATTATTCTTTTAATTAGTTTTCCAATACCAACAAAATTTGTTATTACATATTAATGAGAAATTCAAATGATAATGCAATTATTCATTAATTTTAAATAAATCTCTTAATCCACAATATTAATGTATGCGTTAGTTTCTTACTGAAATTCTAAAATAATACCATTGAAAACTAACTATTTGTTTCAAAGAGATAAAAATACTGTGAGACATATTTTGAAACTAAAGGAAGAGAATGTACAACCTTGTGAATTAACTTAATGCAATCAAACTATTAACATAACCTGAAGAATTCTGTGTTATGTAGATTTCCCTCAGTAAATTATTTTTGTGTGCATATGCTTGCTTTGTACTTTGTTGTTAATTCATGTAAAATAATTCTGCATATTTGTGGGCAACAGTGTGAAAAATATCAAAGGATTTTGCACATATCTGGAATCTAAGGAGGCTGGTGTCAATGAAATAGAGAGGTTGCCAGTTCTTGGGGAGGATTGGAGGTAAGGAAAGATAGGAAAATATTGGTGAACAGGTACAAATTTACAATTATACAGGAAGAACACTTAGATAGGAAGAATAATTTATTATGTACTGTACATTCTGTAACTATGGTTGCCAGTATGTGATATATATATATTTAAAAGCTAGAAGACTATTTTGAATGTTCTCATATCTGGACAAAAATGTGTATGAGGTGATGGATATTCTAATTACCTTTCTTTGACTGTAGCCCAGTACATACTTTATTAAAATAACACATTCTATCTCAATAAATTATTAATAAGATAGGACTGGAGGTCTAAATCTACAGTAGAGTGCTTGTTTGACATGCACAAATGCCTGAGTTCCATTCTTAGCACAACCAAAACAAAAAAAATTAAAAATATATTATTATTGATTATATTGTTATTTCTGAAGTGCTCCAGTATGTGAATGACAATATAAACCATATTTAATAAGTTAGTGATTCGAAATGTACAATTGTTTACAAATTTTGGTCATTAACAATTTATACTTTTAATTGCAAATTTTTTCTATCTTGATTAATTAGCTAAGTGAAAGATTTCAGGTAAAATATGAACACCAATTAATGAAGATAATTTAAATCATTTTATCTGTAGAAACCTAAGTAGTTCAAGGCAAATGACTAGAGAAGTTGATTGTACCAACTATACTAATATAATGACCACAGTGTAAATTGAATGATCGAGATGTGCTAATCTGTTTGTTTTAACAAGTCTCATAACATCATTACAGGATCATTATTATCGTCTTTTTTTAAATAGGAGTAAACTGTGATTTAGCAAATTCATACTAGACTTTACCAAGAAATGTTAAGAATTTCTGTTTTCACAGGGATACTTGTATCAATCCAAGAAAGACATCTTTCTGAAAAATGAAAATCTACATATATCTGGACATTAAATCCCTAATCTTAATTAATTATGGGAGAATTTCTGACACACTCAAAGAAACTCTCTGAGTATGTGAAAGGTATGGAAAAATGAATGGAATTTGTTTTTGAAGTAGGATATAGTAAAAACGTATAGCTTTATTTTTGTCTTACATTTTAAAGATTTACATGGCAAGCAAACACTGTTTTATATAACAAAACAAGACCCCTGGAGAAGTCCCAAGATTCTCAGGTAACTTGCCTTTCATAGAGTCCTGGGAGCATGTGTGAACATTTAATAAATCATATGTTCATTTCAGTAAATTAAATACTGTTTTCAATAAATTGATCAAAGCTTCACCATTCATTAAGAAGTCTGGCTTTCCTCTTTATTCTTCCAGGTAGAATCTGCAACAGTTGAAACTGAGGTGTTTATGGAAGATCGTGGGGCCTCTTCCCTTTTCCTGCTCCCTTCTCCTTAGGTCTCTTCAGTTCTTATTGGCTATAGTGACTGACTCGACCAGAGCTGAAGATAAACATTTTTCTTGAATGGGACAATTTTAAGATGCCTTCTTTCTGGACCTTCCTAAAGAGATAAATAAGCAATTCTTCAGCTGCTTTAACTGGTGTCCATTCAAAAATCTGTTTGTCTTGTTTCAGGCCACATTCCACTGGTTTCTTGGTTAGCTCTCATTATCTTATGGTTAAACCGCCTTTCCAGAATGCATACATAGAGAAAATATTACTGCTATGCAATCAACCAATTACTTCGAGGAGGCACACTCTTTGATAAGACATGACTCAATTACTTTTCTATGCATCAGTGTGTTTCTATCCATTCCAGTTTTTGACTTCTCAAACGTGCAATAGTCCCCATCCCCTATCCTTTATTTATTTATTGTCTTTTTGGTGGTAGTGGGGATTGAACCCAGGGTCTTTTGCATGCAAAGTAAGCACTTTGCCACTGAGCTACATTCTCAGCTTTTTATATTTTATGAGATGGTCTCACAAAGTTGTCTAGGTTGGCTTTTAACTTGTGATCCTCCTATCTCACCTTCAAAGATGCTGAGACACTTAACTGTTCCTCAAACTCGGAGTACATGTAGAAGCTCTTCAAGTGCTCCACTTTCCATAACTATTCCATTGAGAGGGCAGAATTCATAAAGAAAAACAGCAACCACATACAAAGATAAATTTGTAGTGAAAAATTATTTTGGTTTGTCCCTATAAAATTTAGACATTCACTTTAATTTGCACTTACGAGCCTTTTTCTTCTGGATTTCCAATAAATATGCAATACTGTTTTTCCAAAGCCTAGTCCTTCCAGGTTTACTTTGAATGCAATCTCTACTCATTATTTTCAGTTATTTCTAGGATTTTCTAGATAATTTGCAGATGAGCATACAAAATAGTTCTAAAATCACTCGTAATAAAGCCAAAACACAATCCCTCAAATCAAAAAGGAAGCAACACTCTTACTCATTACACTTTTGTGCTAGATTTCAGATACTCTTTTTTTTAGTAAGTTGTCTCAAGAGATTTGTCTGCATGAGATGCCTTCTAAATCTATATATCTTTTTCTCTTTATTATACAATAGTTTGTAATAACTTCCCTATCAACAAATTTGCCTGAGTGATAAAGTAAAATATGTGAGAAAACAAGTATAGAAACAAACACTTGAACTGAAAAAAAACATAGTTTAGTAGACAATTTGAAATTCATAACAATGAATTGAACACTTTTTCTTAAAGAATTTAAAACTTTGATAAACTATATATTTAGTAAATATATATAAAACAAAAACTGATTGACAATATTTTAAAATTAAGTATAAATCCAATGTATTTTGTTGAAAAATCTACAGGCACAGATTTTTTTCTGTTATTAAATCTTCCCAAATATAATATGAATATTCTATTTTAATAAGTTTATTGGTACAACTTAAATATACATAATGATCATATTTATCATAGGAAATTTACCTATATATTATACATTGTGATTCCTCTTTTTCCAAATCCCCTTTCTCCCTTCAACCCTTTTCTTTCCGTATTTACAAAGCTTTGTTTCCATTTCATCCTCCTTTTATCGTATTTTTTTCTTTTGCCTTCCTTCCTTTACCACTTCCCCCTTCCTAGTTCCTCTTTCTTTTTGAACAACTTCTTCCTGCTTCATAATATCTATTATATACTTTGGTCCTTATTTACTCTTATATTTTCTCACACCAGGGAGAAATTGGGACATTTACACATAAATACCCATTTTATTTCACTTCAGATTATGGTCACAAGGTGTACCCAATTACTTAGAAACGTCTCGAGAAGAGAAACTACACCTTCCTGTGAAGAAAGCTCTGCCATGCTGATGGGTAACAGCCTCTGCCCGAAGAGATACCATACCTTGCGATGAAGCAAGCCCTGCTATGCCGATCAGTAAGAGCCTCCGCCCGAAGAGAAACTATGCCTTCCCATGAGCCAGCCAGTATGCAGGCTGAAAAAGCAGAAGAGCATCATAGGATGCTGAAAAAAGTTTTGTAAGTTAATATTTTTCAATGAATTAGTAAAAAGCATAATTGAAGTGCAATTATGTTGGAAATTCATGTAGATCCTGCAATTCTTCCACTTTTTCTTTCCCATATATCTGTATGAGCAGTCAAGAAGTGACAAGAAAGTGAAAACAGATGGGGCAGTGAGAAATTGAACTACTAGATATCAAGGATTTATTATGAAGATTGAATAATTAAAATAGGAAAAGTCATAAAACATAAATAGAGGAGTAGACTATGTTAAAAGTTACAATATATACATAAATGTTTATGTAGATTTATATACATGCATGTATAAATATGTGCACAAATATAGGTAGTGTACACACACATATACTATACATATATACACATAAACATTTGTCCAAAGAATATGACAGAGAAAATAAATGACACTGCTATCATTACATTTGTAAGTTATGACTTTTTAAATCTATGTTGTAGAAAAGTTAAAGTATTCAAGTCAGAAAGGAAAAGAGGATTCTTGCTAGCAAAAAGAAAACTTCATTAATTTTATGTGATACTGATTTTCCTTTCCTTTACAATGCACATCTAAACCATTAGTTGATCCATATATAAAAATATGCCCAAATCTCACCATTTTGTAACAGATGTTATACTATTCTAGTTTCTACCATTTTTCTATATTATTTTAACAAATTCCCTGGCTCTGTTTTGCTAATATTTTTTATACTATCAACTATTCTTTTTCAATATTGCCACAATTAAAACTATCCAGTGGCAGTCCATCATAGATATAATGAAATGGTAATGTGTTTTCATTGTCTAAAATGTTGTATTTGTTGTGGTCACTACCTGTCTCCCATGCTGCTTCTTATCTCCCTTTTCAGAAGATCTTATAGAAACTGTTTGCTATCCTTCAAACACACCATCTCATTTCTCCCTTTAGTTATTAGTTTTTCCAACTAAGTTAAATGTCCCTTTACACAAAATATGTGAGAGAGTTTTACCTTTTTATTCATGTATCTGAACAATGATTAATGTATCTGCTTTGTAAATGGATTTCATTGGCTGTCCAGACTTGGTTGTTGAATAACAATTGCTTAAAATATATTTAGTATTCTCATCTTTACACTATTCTGATAGAGCTAGAGTAGAGATTACCATCTGCAACAGGAATCTTGGTATCAATAATCGTAATTGTCTTTCAGAGTTTTGCAACTTCAATGAGTATGCATAAATAAAACAGTAATACAACAATAAGCAGCAATAATTGTTTTTGCTTTCTCTCTAAATCTCTTCCCAGATGGTGCACAGAAGATGAAACACTGATTCAGTACATAGAAATCAGTATATATTTTCATTGTCATATGTGAAACTTAGAACATGGACTTGATAAAGATGACTGAATGTTCAGACTCATAATTATGTTGAACAATACACTCTCCTTCAATTCTGAATTGAGAGTAAAGAAATTAAAAAATGTATGAAATTTTAAAAAACTGATGAAAAAGCAAATCTTTATATACATATTTATTAAGCTTCCACTAGTACAAAGGCATGATTATAGGGTAATGGCATACCAAATAACATATAAATAGCCAGGAGTTTGGCTCAATGGCTTAAGCACCTGCCTGGCAGGCATGAGGTTGTGAGTTTGATCCCTGGTGCCACCAAAAAAAAAAAAAAAAAAAAAAAAAAAAAATATATATATATATATATATATATATATAGCATGAGCAATAATAATAGTAAATGTAAGTTTCAATTTTTGAAATCTCCTAAAGTTTTCATAAATATTAAAAATCAAAGAATATATAAATTTAATTCAATTAGATCCTAATTGAGAATATTCTACATAAAAGCATGAAACCTAAATTTAAAAACAAGAATTATATCAGCCTAAAATCTATTAAAGTGATTGTTTTATTAAAGTTTTGTCTTCTTATACATAATAGAGGTTACATATAGTACCACAGTTTTTTCTCTGTGAAATCACTATGGAAACTACCAAGATGCTTTACAAACTCCATGACCCTCTATTATATGACTTCTATTTTGTGCTTAGGCTTCTTTTCTTCTTGCCATTCTTTCTGGGTAGCATCATAAAAAAGAATTAACATATCCCTGTAAATCTATTAAAGAGAATAGAGTAGCTTCAGTTACAACCAATGTAAGACTGCATTTAAGACTGATCAAAGCCTGGGCAACTTTCTTTCCTTCTTGCATTTTAAGGTCATGTGTTTGATTCTTATTTTTTAAATTCTTCCCTTTTGCAGAATAACTAATAAAGTCTTCCCTTGGTCCCAAGTATCAGAATGCATGTTAGATAGAATGAGTGTGTGAACTGACATGAGAGTACAACCCCAAGTTTAGGAAATCTGCAAGATCATGACCTGTAGTAGAAGATCATCTATCTATCTATCTATCTATCTATCTATCTATCTATCATCTATCTATCTATCCATCTATAATATGGTTTTAAATTTTAATTTAATTTCCATTCAAACTAACAAACAATGCAATTAGTGCTTAAAGAACAATTAAATCACATTAAATTGAAAGTCAGGCAAGTTCAAAAACAGTATTTCTCTTCTATGAATGTATTGTATTCCAAATTGTATATACGATATAACCTTTCTTAAAATCTCAGTTGGCTTTGAAGCTATTCTTATTCTAGGTTACATCTCCAGCTTTATCCCCTTGTGAACGTGTTTTAAATGGCATTTTTCAGAGCGATTCAATATTTCCATAGCTTAACATTTCATGGTTTATATCACATCATTTTAAACTCTAAAATGAGTCACTATTTTAGGATTGCATAATGTTACTTTTCAAAGTTAAATCTTTAAATTGCTAATTTGATGTCAGTAACCTGTGACATGTTGAGTGTCTCTGTGAGCGATGATGGATATTGAAAAATTCATATCTGACAAATTTTAAAACTGTTTCTTTTAATCATGGGTACTTATTATCATATTCAACATAGAACTTGTTTTCTCTACAGAATTACAGTATCTTTTTCCCCTAAGATATTTTCAGTGAAGAACTAATGTTTGAATTGAAGACAAATATATCAGTCAATTGACATGTCCATTACCACTGAGTTTTAGCATTTTTAGGAAATATGTACAAATCAATATCAAGTCATAATATTTTCAAATATTAAAATAACTTGAAGAACACATAGGATAACTTTCAATTCATTTCCAATGATATCTTAGTATGTAAGCTGCTACTGTATCTGAATAAAGCTAGCCTACAAAAGTATTTAAAAAGAAAAAAGGAGGCTGCATATTCTTTCTCAGCTGTCCCCTAGCACACTACAATTATGTTAATGAAATTTAAAACTTCCCATGAAATGGCACCAATTGGGGATAGTATAATTTTTTAAAAATTCTAATTAAAGAAAAATATGCTACTCATCGTGTTTACTAAATTTGTATTAAATATAAAACTTAGAAATTTTAAAAAATGGAAATTTTATGCAATCATCAAAAGGATATACAGTAAGTATGGTGGCTTAAAATTAAATTCAAATTTCACTAATGCTTTATACAGATCGAAAGCAATCTCAATCAAAATACCACCAGTATATCTCACAGAACTAGAGAAAATATACCTAAAATTCATTTGAAACCAGAAGAGACTTAGAATAATAAAACCAATTCTGGCCACCAAAGGCAAAGCAGGGACATCACAATCCTAGACTTAAAATTATACTACAAAGTTATTGTGATAAAAAAATAATAGCATAGGGCCGGGAGTTTGGCTCAGTGACTTAAGCGCCTGTCTGACAAGTGCAAGGTTGTGAGTTCAATCCCCGGTGCTGCAAAAAAAAAAAAAAAAAAAAAAAAAAAAAAAAAAAAAAAAAAAAAAAAAAAAAAAAAAAAAAAAAAAAAAAAAAAAAAAAAAAAAAAAAAAAAAAAAATAATAGCATGGTACTAGCAAAAAAAAATAACAAACAGCAATAACAAATAAACAAACCAACAGCAACAACAAAACAGACCTGAGAGATCAGTGCAGCAGATTAGAAGAAGCAGAAACAACTTCAAACACACTCAGCCATCCTATCTTTGAACAGGTATCAAACATGTTTACTATAATAAAGCAAGCTTCTTTAATAAATGGTACTAGACAAACAAGCTTTCCACATGCTGAAAACCAAAACTAGACCCATGTCTATTGCCTTGCACTAAACTAAAATCAAAATAGATCATTAAAACAGAAACACTAAATCTGCTGGAAGAGAGAATAGACAAAACTCTTGAAGACATAGGTGTAGGCAAAGACTTAATGAGCAAAAGTCGAACTGCAAGGAAAATATTGTAAAGAATCAACAACTTTATTTCATCTTATTAAAGAGTCTTTGCACAGCAAAAGAAATCAACAGAGTGCAAAGACAACCCACAGAATGGGAAAATTATCTTAGCCAATTGTTCTTCAAAAGACTAACATCAAAAACATATAAAGAATTGAAAAAAATCAGACACCCCAAATTTAAAGACACAATCCAAAAATGGGCATCTGAGTTGAATACACACTTCTCTGAAGAAGAAATACAAACAGCAAATAAACGTATGAAAATATTTTCATCATCACAGGTTGTTTGAGAGATGCAAATTAAAGCAAAGTTGAGACTCCATGTCACTCTAGAAGGAATGACTATCATCAAGAAATCAACCAATAATGAATGTTGGTGGAGCTATGGGGAAAAAGAAACCCTTCTCCACTGTTGGCAGGAGTGTAAACTGGTGCAACCACTGTGGAGATCAGCTTGGAGATTCCTCAAAAAACTTAGACTAACAGATCATTTTGACCCAGTATTTCCTTTCTTGGTATCTTCCAAAAAGAATTAAAATCATCATACAACATTGATATATGCATGTCTACATTTATAGCAGCATAATTTGTAATAACTAAATCTTGGAAACAACCCAAATGCCCAACAACCAATGAATGAATAAAAGAAGATATGCGATACACACACACACACACACACACATACACACACACACACACACATTGGAGTGCTTCTCAGCGCTAAAGATGGATAAACTTGAGATATTTATAGCTAAATAGAAAGGCCTTAAGACTATTCTCTTTAAGTAAGATAAATTGGACACTTAAGTGTAAATAGCACATCATCTCTATGGTGTGAGAACTGAAGTGTAAGAACCAAAATGTATAATAGATATTGTGAAATAGGAAGTAATTGTTCAAAAGGAAAGATGAACTGGGGTGGGAGGAGGGTAGAAGGCAAAAGAAAAGAAATGAGAATTTTTAAAAATGATAAAATGAAAACGAAGCTTTGTAAAAAAGAAGAAGAAGGGTTTAAGAGAAAGGAAGGAAATGGAGAAAAAAAGGGAATCTCAGATACGTCATGAAGAGGTACAAATTCTCTATGATGAATGTGATCATTATATGTATCTAAATTATACCAATAAATGTAATTAAATAAAAACAAATATAACTAATACATTAAACATTTTATGATTTTCTTACTTTGGAAAATCAATTTGCTATTTTAATATTTTGCTATGAATGGTCAGTCTGATCTGTTCAAGTAACTCCTTTGAAGTTATGTTGGTAAATAGGAAGGAAAAATAACCCTAGAGTGATAGTTTTATTTAAATGTTTAGCAAATGGATACATTGATAAAATTGCAACACTAGGTTAAAATATAATACAATATATTATTTAGAACGTTCTTTGAAGCTCATACATGAGTTTTAATAAGAAAAATAAACTGATAGTAGAAGTGAATAATTATATAGTCACATATATTATAAGGATTGCTTGTGAACTAATATTGGCTCGAGCTAATAAGAAGTTATCAACCTCAAGTTGATATTCTGGCATCAACTCTTTGTAATTTAATTTTTCGTCAAATTAATATGTACTTCTACTGACCCTTTCTCATCTTTTTTATTGTTTATATTTCCTGCCTCATCGTGTGATCAATAAATATTTGTGGTTTGAATAAATAAATTATATTGTTTCGTTTGAAAGTAATTAAACTCTCATTATGTTTCTCCTACAGGGTACAACCAATAAAATTAAACATACAAATAGGTGGAACATGATTAACTTTTCAAGACAAGTGTCATTCGTATGATTTACCTATGTCCAATTAAGACAATTTTAAATATTTGTGAACAGGTATTAGAAATTCCAGTTTGTGCTTTCTATCCATGCATTGATGCTCAGCTCTGGCCTTACTAGTTGATGTGAGCTGAATCACCCATGGCTAGAAACCTTAGACAAGCAGAGCATTGGATTCTCTGCAATGGTATTTTGGAAATGAGATACAGAAATTTTGATGTGTAATTGGGAGACTCTGTAAGAGTGGAAACCCCAAGTAAGGCTATCATCTGGCGACAGACTATCCTTAGTTCCATAGGAGCAAATGAGTGAGGATAGTAGGTTGTTTTCAGAAAAAATAAAATGAAACGGTAAAAAAGCAGAGTCCAAAACCAGCTGGCCCTGGGAAAAGATGAAAGACATAACATTGCATTTCCCATGAAGCCCCCTAGTGGTTTTGCTCTTACATTTTGAGAGTTTCATACATTTTCCACTAAGATGTCCTTTCTCCTATTAAAGTGGTGTTTCTCTTTCTACTAAATAAAGCAAGTAAGGTAGAAACATACATTTAGAAAAATGCATATGTGAACAGATTTTTCAATAAACTGATGGTTAAGTTGTTTAATTCAAGGCGAGATCTGACTCCCTTGAAAATAGACCTGTACTGAATTCTGCTGCATCAGGCTTTTTGAATGCAGTGCGGAAAACCATGCGCTTTTAAATTCTCGGCACATTTGGAATCATTCAGAGCACAGCCACCTTTAGTTTGGCAAGAAAACAAGGCAGAGGCTTCCTGAGGAAACTTACTTTGGAATATGCTGCATCTGGGGTTCTATTATACAAAAAATGTAAAACTAGCTCTGTCCCAATTGTCATCTAATCTCAGTAAGCAGCCTGAGCACCTGCAAAATTAAACAATTACACACCCTTCTCTTGTTACTGTCCTTTAAGCCTGAAAACATAAATAAAAACACAAAATGCACATTTTAATTTTGATCCATACTAACAAGCACTTAAAAATTAGACCTGGAAGCTCAAATGAAATACTTCTGATTTAAGTAAAACATAATCTATTTTGTCTTGCATACTATAGATTTATCTGATTGAAGTGAATGTAGGCCTCTTTCTGGAGGGCTACCCTCATCTTTGGAGTCAGTCTTCAATTGAGCCCTGATATGATAATCACAATTCAGCTAACTCTGCAGCAGCTCTCAGATCATGCACACATATACTGTTGAATTCAGGAATATATTACTTTCATTGTGACCGTAAGTTTGAAGAAATTGCTTTAAGGCTATGTTTCCTGATTTGATTACCCCAAATTTTACACTGCTGTGCACAAAATGTCTGGAGAACAATTGCATGCATTTGTCACCTCTATTTTATAAGTATTAGGTGTCTTTGAAACATTTGAACCCTCTCACTGAAAAATACCATGCAGAGTACTGCCCAGGGCAATGAAGTGTGGATATATAATCATTCTGCTGAAATTCATGCTGAAAACAGTATGCAGTTTTGAGAAACTAAGATTTATTTCCTTCCTCTAGTCTCACCTTTGCTTAGTATAGGGCTTCATCAGCTGAAATGTGAAATTGTGCAACCCTGTTCTGAGAAGTTTGCAATATCCACATAGGAGAAAAGCAACTTTCCAGCCCAAAGGTGAAACTTTTAGTTAAATTGCAGCATGAATTTTTAAATAAGCAGTTGTTAGAAAAGAATTGAAAAGAGTGTCAACAAATGTTGCAGAAGGGAGTCACTGAGAAATTTTAAGCAAGAAAGCACACACACAAAAAAATCAGCGCATGCACATATATTCAACTTGTAACCACCCGAAGTTATGTATAAGGTGTATTTTTGATCCTTTTTTATAGTTCAGACTTTGAAGGAAGGAAAGAGTTGTACACACATATAATACTACCTAAATATAAAAGTGAGTGCTAAAATATTGAAGTTAGCATTCGCTAGAGGCATTAAAATTTGAATTTGAAGATGGAAAACATGCCGTGCTATTAAAAACCGAATTGTGTCTCCCCAAAGCTCATATGATGAAGTCCTTTACTTTATAATATGAATATATTTGAGTTTAGGGTCTGCAAAGACAAAATTAAGGTTAAATGAAGTCACAGTGCAAATCCTAATGCAATATTGATGCCTTTTTTTGGTGTGTGATGCCCTTTAAAAAAGTAAAAAAAAACATTATTGCTCAGTCACAGAAGGAAGATCATGTGAGGACAGGGGAATGACACCTCTCTAGGGTGAGAAGAGATTAATCCTGCCTGCATTTTGAACCTGGATTTCTTGTCTTCATTGCTGTGAGGAAATAAAATCCTGATTTTTAAGCTACTAAGTCTGTGAAAATTTGGGAAATCGTTATGGCAAATATAGGAAACTCTACAAATGAAATATCAGATAAAATATGTGAAAAACTTGTCACCCACATAACCAAATGAAAAATAGTTTTATTACTTGTATTAGTAAGAGATTTATCTTTTAATTTTTCCAAGTGAAATATTCAGAGGAGAAAAAACAGGCTGCATCCAAACCTCCATGTTTTGTTTTGTTTTGTTTTGTTTTGTTTTGTTTTATCATCTCTTTTATTCCTCAAAAGCCAGAAAAAGATGAACAAATGATTTTCTATTTTGAAAGAAATGCAACTATTCCCATACCATCTCAGGCTCAAAAGATGGAACAAAATTGAAGACTTATTTAGATCTGGCAAAATCAGTAATTTTTTAGCATTTCAGGGAAAATGACTGTATAAAGCTTTTCTGGACTGTTTCCTTTTAGCTGTTTTGTCTAGACAGATTCCCCTATTTTGGCTCTTTATTCAAACTTTCACTCAAAAGTTCTTAAAACTCCCTGATATCATAAGATCTATTTGCTACCTTACTTTGTTTTGTTGCATATGAAGAATTTCTATGATGAAAAATGTATTACCTTCTGACCTATAAACATATGAGTACAAATGTTACATGCATGTACATGCACAAACATGCAAGCATATATGTATATATGTCTACAAACTGTAAAAGATGGAAAAAGAGTAAATAAAAAGACATTTTATAAAAACAGCTATTTTTCATTTTTCCAGTATTTGTGTGCTCATTAAAATTTTCTTTCCCATTAAGTGTAGATGACATCTATGAGATGTGATTTTCATCAGTGAAAACAGTTGTCTTCCACATTGCAAGAACACAGCTTATTTATATTTAGTAGTATGTTACTTCCAAGGTGGTTTCTTCTGCCTAGAAATATAGCTTCTTAAAGTTCTAACAAACATCATGGAGAAAAGGAAATCTGATTGTTCAAGGTAAGGGTCAATTTCAGTCACCTACATTGATGATCAAATCTCTTAGTAACAGATCCTTATGCAAGGTTATCATCCACTTTCTCCCTTTGAGCATCATTTTACCTGTGTTTGAGTTTTGCTTAAATTATATTTTGACAGTCAAAATTATATACTTTAAAATTCTCTTATTGGTAGAAAATATTTTTTTAAGTCTGAATTATTTCACTTTCCTGATCTCACTTATTTTACCTAAATACTATGAAACGCGTTTAGAAATATTTATATGGACATATTTAAGTTACCAGAGGAAAACCGATTATCATAAGAAATTTGAAAAGAAATGAGAAAATGACAGTTTTTTTGCAGAATAAAAAATGGAGACCAAGTCTCTAGAATGAAGATAAAATACGGGCTTTTTTAACTCCAGGCTTGCCCCAGGCACTGTCTGACAAGGAAGGAAAGGAAAAGGTTATGGCAACGAGCATGAGAAAGTCCCAAATTCTCTTTTCTCTTTCTACTTCATGTTTCTTAAACATTAAACCATGGAGATATTTGAACCTTAGAGTGCATCAATTTCAAAAATTTAGAATGCTTATGAAGTCTCTTCTTATCAGGGGATAAACGCAGGGTCAGCAGTTCATGCTGCAAATTTTCACAGGAAAGAAACCCAAATATTGTATGCTATTAAAAATCTATCACTCTTTAACCTTTCTGGTCTGAAACCACATGTAATTCAATTTAATTGCAGCAGTGTATAATATTGGAGTTTTCTTACCACTTTATTCTTTAAATTCTTTTTCTTTTTGCAAGGACAATAAGTGTAAGTTGGGGCAGGGATGCAAGGGTAGGGTAAGTAGGGAGTGCGATCTTTACTAGACTCATAGTCCTACACAGCTTGGGCACCACGACCACCCTTTCCTGCGTCACTGCTCTTGCCAGCACTAAAGGAGAAAATAGCCATACTCCGTGGTCATCTATGATAAGACTATTTAAAAATATCTTTGTTCACAATGTTAATCATAAAATTGGTTTAAAAGGATACTATGAAAATGAATTACCCACAAATAGATATGCCATCTTTTAATGTCTTAATAGCTCAGCCATGGAGGACTTTTGAATAGACACTGATGGCTGTTTGGTGCTCTACCCAACATGGAGTGATTCTTGAGAGGCTTCTTGGAAGTTATTTCCAAGGCTGGTCCTCCATGGTTGTGAGACTCTAGTTGTGTGATTAAGTGGTTTGTTTTGGTTGTTGCAGGCCTTCTGTAAGTCAGAAAAATGAGTGTGATGACCTCCAGAAAAGCCGTCGGGACTTACAGTCTTAGGAAAACAAGTGTATCACATGCAGACAATGTATGGCAAAAAATTAGCATTGTAAATATACACATTTTCTACACTCATTGTTTTCATGTTATTTCCTATCACAAAATACTAGACTGTCAGGTAATCTAATTTTCTCTTGGTATAAAGTATTTATTTTGCTGGCAGCACATTTGGGATTCATGGATACTACAGACTGGAATTGCCCAGGCTATTATTTTTTTTCAATATTTAAAAGCCATATACGTTTTCCTATGCAGCGGCATGCCACCCTCCATTTTCCTCCGAGAGAACAATAAACAGCTACACACTTACACTTACCTGATGCTGATTATGCTGTTTACATACAGCAGATGCTGACATAGTTGTAAACTGGCACATAAAAATTAAAATGCATTGCCACATGTTAGAATTGTTGCTGGAGCAGTGTTGCTAAAATAAAATCTAATATTTAATGTAACATATGTTACATTTGAGTAAAATAAATGTGTGCTTAAAGAAAGGAAAACGTTTCTTTTCTCATTTATTTCCCTTACTAAAAATATCATATAGGTATTTTTAAAATCATCAGTCTATTCAGTGAGAAGAAGGGGATGGATCCAGATAAATTTGCAATGCCTATCTGTCATGCTTTCATATCTTGTCCTGTGCCTTCTCGTTATTGCTTGTATAAATAAATATGACAGCACTCTATTGCAAAGATAAAGAGTTTAGCAAATTTTTTTTCTTTTTATACCTGGGAGCAGTAGGAAATTCAGCATTAGAGAAAGATCTTTTATTCTGTTACTTTTACTGATTTAACTCAAACACCAAGTAGGTTTTTCACTCACAGTTTCTAAAATATGTGACAATCTTCTTGTAATTACTATAATGCACCCTGTTGAAATATAGAGGATGGGAATATATTTTTCAGTGCAAAAACATGTAGTAAAAAGATTCAAGAATTAAAGATAACAATGATTGTTAGTTAGCTTTCTGATTGCTCCACCCTATTCTGATGCTCAAGACTTAAAGGAAGAGAGGTATAATTTAGCTCATGATAAAGCTATTCAGCCCATGATTTTCTGGCTCCAGTGCAGAAACATCAAGGCAGAAGAGTGTGTGGTACAGCAAAACTCCTTAGTTCATAGCAACTAGGAAGCAGAACAGCGGAATAATGCCAGAGAGAAAGGGGCAAAGAACCAGATTTTTACCCAAGATCATACCTCCATGACCTACCTGTCACCCAAATGTGTTCTCCAACAATACACTTGATAGTTGCCAAGCCAATCATTCATAACGATCCGAAATAGTACATTTCTGACATGAAGTCTGATCTGAATCCTGATGTCTGCAGCAAGTGGGTGTACACATCCAATGAGAGACACTTAAAGATCAGTTCTATGATACATTTTAAGCACTCTTATTTGTAAAGTTGTTCACATAGATTTGTACTTTAGGACAGAAATTCTCACCCCTGAGTGTTGACAGGTATGGACCCACAGGAGCTGGTCACATAGCAGGAGATGAGTGGTAGGACAGTGAGTGAAGCTTCTTCTATATTTACAGCTGCTCTCCATTGAAAAACTTACCACCTGAGCTGGGCTCTCCGGTTAGACAAGCAGAGGCTTTAGATTTTCTTGGGAGCATGAACCCTACTTTGAACTAATCCTGAAACCACCATCCTTACGTCCGTGAAGAAATTGTCTTCCATGAAAGTGGTCTCTTGTGCCACAAGTGTTACCAATTGCTCCTTTATTATTATTTTTTTATTTATTTAAGAGGAAAAAAAGACACATATAAGAAAGACAAAAAGCAAAAGAGACAAACGACTAGAACAAATACAAAACAGTAACATTATAGGTTTGCAAAACAGGATGATAGAAACTTGACAATGGTTGCAATATTGCATATCATTATCTTCAAAATGGTTGTTTACATTAACAGATATAGGCATGTAAAATTGATTTAATCATATGAGTATTAACCGTTCTTTCTCAATAACTAATTCATTCAGCAGTATGTTCATTTTAGTTATCTTACATATATACAGATTTATATCTTTTCCTTTTCTGTTCCCTCTTTTCCCCTTTTCCCTTCCCAATTACTTTTGCTATTTGAGCAGTTTTTTACCCTTACAGAGTACTTATTTTAGATTTTGGATCATATATACTTTTTCACTGTCTCCCTAGTGTAGGAAACCAACTGCTCCTTTAAAGAAGAGACGTTAGCAAACAACTAAACTCCTGAGTGAGTCTCACAAAGATCTGTGTAAACAGTAACTGTTTTTACCTAGAGTCCTTCCAAATTCTTAATCTCCATCATTCTCTTTTAGAAAAACTTCCTATTCCAAATCTTGCCCATCCTTAAAACATTAAGATGGAACCTTATGCAGAGGAGTCATTTTCTTTTTGTATTCATAGTTCTTTGATCTCTCTAACTGAATTTTTTTTTCTTTTTGTAACTCATGGGATTTCTAACTCTTCTTTGCAGAAAGGTATCCTGGGCAGAGATAATCTGTCATACTTGAATCAAAATCCAGCTAGAAAATATTTAGATGTAAGATCTATAATAAAAATTATAAGATATATCAAGAAAATAAATAAAAATACAAAATATAGGTAATAAGAATACAAGAAAAGGGAAAATACATACATACATACACAAGAAAATAATTGTAAAAACAATGTTTTCTTTAAAAATTTCAAAATTCATGAACTGATTGTACTCTGACTCCATCTTCCTTATTAAATCTTACTTTTTCACATTCCTAAAAATCTCTGCCTCAAATCATGTTGATCATTAAAGACAGTATATTAGATTTCAAGTGCTGCTATAATAAATTAGCACAGACTTGGTGGTTTAAAATGGTACAGATGCACTTTCTAAAAGTTCAAGGGAAGTCAAGATTTTAGCAAGGTTTGATCCTCCTAGAAGTTGCTTCTTCCAACTTTTGGTAGTTGTATTTCTTGTGGTTGTGTCACTCCAATTACTGTTTCTGTGGTCACATTTCCTTCTCCTTATACTACTCTTGCAGTTGAATCAGGACCATCCAGATAATCCACGAGAATTTCCATTTCACAAGACCATTAATTCAATTATATGTAAAAGGTAGGTTTGCCTAAACATGAAAACATATTCCCTGGGGGATTAGGACATGGACATACTTTGAGGAGTGATGTAGAATTATCTAGCCTATCACAGACATTAAACATAAATACCTATATGTCTTTTTAATAACTGTATAAATTTAAGGTCACAACATGATGTTTTCATTTGTATAGCTGTGACAATTAAGTTGGAAGATTGGGAGCTGTCCAGAGGGTTAGTACAGACACTTCTGGATGTGTCCGTATGGGAAATGGATGTGAGACCTTGAGGCCTATGTGTGGTCATTGGTCCCTTCTAGGGGTCTGTTCTCCTCTGCTTACTGGCCACCACCAGCAATTAAGCAGTTTTGTTGCACCATACCCATCCCTCACAATGTTTCTGTTTTGGTCCCTGCTGGCTATGGACTAAGTTCACTGAAAGCATAAAGTAAAATAAACTCTCCTTCTAGTTTTATGTCAGATATTTGGTTTCACTGGTAAAGAACGAACACAACAGCAAAATGAATTGACTCCAACCAGGGAAATTAAGATATCCCTCTCTTCAAATAGTTACACTTTTTGAAACTTTTGTGTATATGTGTGAAAAAACAAACACTTCCCTAGAATTGTGCTCATTTGCAATTTTCCAGCACAAAATACAGTATTGTAAACTATAGCCACAAATCAGTATATTAGATCCTTATGGATACTGCTGCACATCTCACTAATTCATTTTACTGAAGAATTTCTACCCTGCAGTCAACATCTCCCTATTTTTCCTAACTCTTTGCTTTTTGTAACTGTGATTCTTCTCTGTATTCTGTATATTTTGCAACTTATAAATAAAGAGAATAATTAGCAATGTGAGAAGGTAAGGATTTAGAAAACCATATGTAAATATCTGATAAAAAGTAAAAATTCAAAATATATAGGCATTCATATAATTCAGTAGCAAATAAAAAATAACCCGACAGGGCAAAGGATCTGAGAAGATTATTAGACAATACTACATCTTTAATAAACCATTACAATGCAGGCTCATATTGGGTTTTCTCACTAAAACTCATCTCTTTTAATCCAAATTTAATCTCCAAATAAAGACAATAGCAAGTTCATAATTTTGTGTAATGTAATACTACAATCCCACTTACAACCAGAAACACAATGTCCTCTCTAAAAGCCTCGCGGGTTCCAGCATTTTTCAAGAACCCACTTCTAAATATCTTGTGAGAATCAAGGCAATCTCTTAGCTTTAAAACTCCATAAAAAATTCAATAAAGCTATATAGTTTCAAATTACAATGATACAAGAAGAGTGGAGAGGGTGAAAAATAATTGGAAGAGAAAATACTGAAAAGCAGCCAAGCAAATATTAAGTCCTGTAGTTCCACATCTAGGGTCCAGGGCACATGGTGAAGAAGTATGAGTTCCATAGGATGAGATGACCCCATCCCTCTGGTCTTGCAGGCTATAGCCCATTTAGTCTCTCTGTTGACTGAATCCATTCTCGGGCTGCAGCTAATCCTTGATAGATATTCCTGGTATCTTCAACTTCCTGGTGCTTCTATGGTGCATTTAACTTCATTTCTCCAGCTTCATTCTCTGTCTTCTCTAGGACTATTTGCCTGACTTTTCATACCTTCCTTTGAAATTCATGTGGAAAACTTCCTGACCCCATTTTACTGCCTGCTGCCTGCTAGTAAAATCAGCATCAAGGTCTGCTCTCAGCAGAAGGAGTAGCTGGCAGGTCTTGGGACAAGTCTGCAGTAGCCTTTGAGTGCCTAGATGACTGGGCATGTTGGCATGAATACCAGAGAATGAATTCCTTAAGAGGCACGCTTCGTCAAGGCTCCTCAAAACTATTCTTCTGTGAAAGGTTTACACTTTTGCACCCTTGAGTCTTTGATGTGGTATCCTGCTGATGTCTGGGATGGCCCCAAGACCTGTTTCTTCTTAAACCTTCACAAAATACCTCATTTATTTTAATGTCACTAATCTCTTTCCACTCACACCTGTTTTTGGCCCAAATTTACTATGCTGTTATAAAAATTTTCATCTCCTGCTGTATGCTTCCAATTCTCAGTATAAATTTCATTGAAGGCAGACAAGAGTACCCATGCCAAAGCCTGAGTTTTGAGTTGTCTTGAAATTTATTTAATGCACTTCCTTTCTTTTCAGTCTGTCACAAAGTCTTAGGAAATGTGGAAGCTATAAATACTGCAAGAATGTAACATATATCACCACTAGTCCAATTGTCATTGAAGCCCTATTCTCAACAGAGACTTCATGAGCCTGTCCTATACTGTCCACGTTCTTGGTAGCATTATTGACTTGTGAGCTCTGATAAGATTGACTAACAATGTCTACTTACTAGAGTCTGAGGCTTCTCTAAGCCAGTTTTTGAAAATTCATCCAAAACCCTCCTGCAAACAGGTTGCAAAATCTTTTAAACCACATAGACAGGTACAGTATCAGCAAGGACTCCATTGTTGACATGAATTTTTTATATTAGTTAGGCTGCTGTTGCTGGGACAAAATATCAGATGCCCACAATTTAAAAGAGGAGAGGTCTATTTGTTTTGCAGTTCAGGAGTTTTAGTGCATTTTCAAAAGGCTTCAAAACGGGGACATCATGGTGGAAGGGTATTGTGAAGTGAAGCTGTTCGATTTATGTCCACAAGGAGACATACGCAGAAGCAGAGTAGTGAAGCAGTCAAAGGTATTCAGGAGGCATCAAGGTTATGCTTTCATGACCCACCAAGACACAACTAGCAGTGTGCTTTAATAACCTAGTAATTTTTTCAGTATTAATGGTCACAAGCCTATTCATCGATAGTTTCCTTTTTTAACACTAGAATACAAGTAGTAAAGAGGTTCTTACTAAAAAAGTTCAAATAAACAATCTATCCATTGCTTATTCATTGTTTAATATTGCAGTTACATTACCTTCATCCAACTGCTATTGCTGATGCTTGCACGTTTTCTAATCCTGGAGACATTTGCCCCTGCTATCCCATAAGAACATTCATTAGTACTGTTCTTTAGGTAAGTTTTATGGGAATACCTGCAATAGACTCAATCCTGGTTTATGTGCCTTAGTTGTACTTACTAACTAATCAAATTTTCAGAAATGGAATATGACAGTGCAGCTTAACTGTTTTGAGATTACAGACCTGATTCCAGAAACATTACCCCCATCAGTGACCATTTAAAATTTGATTAAAATTAAGTAACATTAACATCCAGTTCTAAAATCACCACAGTCATGTTTCAAGTACCCATCAGGAATTTGGGATGAAAACTTACATTTTTAAACTTGGGGTACAACAGACATGAAACATTGAAATGACTATAACAATGTCAACTGGACATTTACCACATTCGTAATAATCTCTTAGAAAGTAAAGTCACAAGAACAAATGTATTTGGAAAATGTCATGCATTTCACTATCCTATCAAGGACTTGCTAGATACAGGATTTTTAAAATCATAATCTTATTTAGATTTTTTAATTAATTAAACTAAGTATCCTTTCTCGTATGGTGCTGCATTCAGGTAAAAACTAGTGTTCCATGAAACTCACTTCGAGGAAATTTGTATAGAGCATTTAAGAAAACATTTGTAGAGCCGGGCGTGGTGGCGCACGCCTTTAATCCCAGCACTCGGGAGGGTGAGGTAGGCGGAGCGTTGTGAGTTCGAGGCCGTCTTGGGCTACAATGCGAGCGCAAGGCAGGCCTGAGCTACATAGTGCGACCCTGCCTCAAAAAACCAGGGCCGGGAGTTAGGCTCTGTGGCTTAAGCGCCTGCCCTGGCAGGCGCGAGGCTGTGAGTTCAATTCCCGGTGCCGCAAAAAAAAAAAAAAAAAAAAAAAAAACATTTGTACCAGTAAATGGTGGTAAGAGAAGCATGTTTGCATTGCTTGTATGATAAACTTACTGCAGATCTAGAGGTTTAGATAGAAATATAAATCTAGTAACTTATAACAAGACATTTTCCCCAATGTATGCCCATAGCACATAGCAAACTGAAGAGAATTCTGAGTTTTGTTCACTGCTACTTCAAAATGAAGGGCTTTTTTTAAAATAGGAGAGTAATAAAAACTTTGAAAGGATTTAATTTAAATATAAAATTGAAGATTTTTTGGAATTTCTAAATTTCAGTGTTATGCATACATATTAGTTCATATCAAAGATTTCTGATTTAGTACTCTAAAAAATGGTTTATGAGCAAATGAATTACTTTAAAGCCACACAACTTCTACTGTGTACTTTATAAATAAATACATGGAAATTTCATAACTTGATTGAGCAGTATATTCTTAGCAATTTATGTTTATTGAATTGATCTGGTTAGCATTTCACTTCACTCTCCCAAATGTTAACATTTAATTAATACATTTACAAAATTTCTTTTAATCTATACATGACTTTAATTTCTTGTTTTGAAACATTGTTGATTATTTTGAAATTTAGATCATTAATTTTTTCTGCATTAATTCTTCGGTACAATCCAACTATGGAATATCACAATTTACCTGCTATTAGCATAATAAATGTTCAAATATTTGTCTAAATTTATGTCAGCTGTAAATGATTGAATTAGGATTCAAGCAGTTATCCTCAAATGAAGTCTGTTCTTGCCTCTATAATATGTCTCTCACAGTAAACTTTAAATTATAAAATTATATCACATTAAATTAATTTTCTCTATTAGAAAGAAAAGACACAAAACATTCATAAAAACAAGGGCAAATACAAGACCAAAGGGAATCAGGAGAAGTCTTTATTCTGACGTTAAGACAGAAGAGTCAACCCCTTCTTGATAAGGTTAGCATTTCAGGGGAAGCAATAAGACAGCTTGTGAGTGTGTGCTGAATACATAAAACCCAATCTTTTGGTGCATAAACAAAGCCTGTCAGAAATCACAAGATACTAACAAAATTTTGCCCTTTCCGGCTGACATAAGAATCATTGTGAATAGCTAACAACTTGAAAATATTATAAGAAATGAGAAATACACAGCATATTTTAAAATTTATTTTGTAGAATATGAATCTATCTGTGATAAGAGCTTTGACTTTGCCCTTGAGCTTCACCTATAGAGATGAGGTGAAGGTGGTATAAAACTAAATTGACTGGAGTGTGTGCTGTGGTATGCAAATAATTACAAGACTTAGGATAAGTATAAGCTAAGTAAAAGACATGAACATTAGAGAAAACTATGTAGTGATAAAAATGAACTGTGAAAATATTTTCTCAATTTATGTTAGAAGGAACTATACCACTTTCATAACTCAAGACCATGAAGAGGAGTATGGGCATTTCCTCTTATTATTTATTTTTGCATTTAAAGTAATATTACCTGTGTCTCTGTAAAATTAGGTGTTTGTATTGCTAACATAGGCCAAGAAAAAATGAATAAATAAAAAATTAGTCATGAACTATTAGGATTTTCAAAAATCACAGATCTATATTTTCCAGATATTTTAGTTTGGTTATTGAATAAGTGAAGTGGGATAGACTATTTAAACTTTTCATTACCTCCACCAATTTCATCAGTCCTGCATTCATTCATGCATTTAGGCATCTGATCCTGGGTGTATACCTGCTTTTCTGGGTAAATGGGTGGCCATTTCTACAGAACATCTTTGGCTTCCTGTAAATGTTTAAAGCATTATGTTCTATTATTGTAGTTGAATGCTGAAGCAATTAAGCTAAAATAATCTTCATTCATTTGATAGAACTATCTATTAAATAAGTAATATTATCTATCTTGTTATTATTTCTATTTTATTTTGATCTTGCAAATTTCAAGTCTTACCTAACATTATTAAAGACATGTACACTTTTGTATATTGACATTTATTTTTCTGTTGCCTTGCACTTTTTGTTCTTTCAGTTATTTGTATTTTCTCTATTCAGTTGGTGCATAAACACTTTCATATTTCTGGCTACATTTCCACTAATTTTGAATTTGAAAAAAAACAGTAGATGCTAAGAATTTTTTGCAATGAATGTTTATTGAACCTCTATAATATGAAAGAAATATTAAATGTAACATGTAGTTATAAATTAAACATTACTGATAGTTGCTTTTTAAAATTCAGTCATATTCTTAGACATAATATAGCTATGATCATCAGCATTTAAAATTCTTTATTTTATTTTATTATTTTTTTATTTAAGAGAAAGAAAAAAGACACATATAAGAAAGACAAAAAGCAAAAGAGACAAACAAATGAGTAGAGTAAATGCATAACAGTAAAATTTCAGGTTTACAAAATAGGATGATGGAAACTTGACAATGGTTGCAATATTGTTATCTTTAAAATGGTTACTTACATTAACAGATAAAGACATGTAAAATTGATCTAACCATATGAGTAACAATTGTTCTCTCTAAATAACTAATACATTCAGCAGTATATTTGTTTCAGTTATCTTACATATACATGTATACAGATTTATATATTTTCTTTTTCCCTTCCCTCTTTCCCCGTTTTCCCTTCCCAATTGCTTTTGTTCTTTGAGCTGTTTTTTACCCTTACATAGTATTTATTATAGATTTTGGATCATATATACTTTTTCAGTTTCTTACACTAGGGAGGCAATACGGTATTTACACATGTGGGTTTGATTCATTTCACTTATGAGTATGGTCTCAAGTTGTGTCCATTTACTTATAAAAGTCTCAATTCAATCTTTCTTAATAGTTGAGTAGTACTCCATTGTATAAAAATACCACATCTTTTTAATCCATTCGTTGATTGATGGGCACTCAGGTTGTTTTCAAGATCTGGCTATTACAAATTGTGTTGCTATAAGCATGGGTGCACAGATATCACTGTGGTATGATGTTATCAATTCTTCTGGGAAAATGCCCAGTACACAAGCAACAAAGTCACTGACAGAGCAATAAGGGAAATCACACCCTTCACTATAACATCCAAAAAAGAAAAAAGGAAATACTTAGGAATCAATCTAACAAAGGAAGTGAAAGATCTATACAGTGAAAATTACATTACTCTAAAGAACGGAATCGAAGAAGATTTCAGAAAATGGAAAGATATTCCCTGTTCATGGATAGGAAGAACAAACATCGTGAAAATGGCCATTCTCTCAAAATTATTATACAGATTTAATGCAATCCCAATCAAAATGCCGCTTGCCAACCACACGGAGCTAGAGGAAGCATTCCTGAAATTCATCTGGAACCGGGAAAGACCTAGCATTTAAAATTCTAACTTCAACATTTCAGATTTCATAGGTGAAACTTATAAAAAAAGGTTTCATGAGAATATCCAGAACACCACTTTGGAGATATCCATTTCGAGACTTATTTGTATATCATTTTTACTGTTACACAAGTTTTATTTAACTGGTGTTTTGATTTAGACAACTTTTGGCCTTTTATTCCACATAGAAAGAGGCACTGTGAACATTTATATTAACTACAGGGTTCCTCTTTTTCTTCTCTTAATTCTAGGCTTGAGACAATGACCTCAGAATAGAATTTTAGAAATGGCATAACATGATCTCCAATTCTTGATATTTATGTCCCCCTACTCCCTTTTTTTCTCATGAGGTCTTTATTACAGAGAACAGAAGAGACCCTCTGTACACTTCCTGGTAAGGAATGGAAGACATCAGAATCCTGTTACCAATCAGTTGACTGGTTTGGAAGCAAATTCACTTCATTTCGGTACCTTCACTGTAGCATCATTGAGAAACCCTGAAGCAAAGTTTTCATCTCTGTTGCCCATGCATTCCTGACCCACAGACACTGTGAGACAATACACTTTGTTGTTTTTAAATGTTGTTTTTAGGATAATTTATTGATCATTAATATATTTATAATCGTAATGCAAAGAAATATCTCCATACACAAGAACACAGTAATGATGACAATAATTTATGTCCAATAATGGGTGAGCTTACCTATTCCCATAGGCACAGAAGAAAAAATGTATTTGAATTTTCATAGTAAGGGCATTATTAATAATTCTAGAAAATTGTAAAAGACCAAATTAAATACTATAGACAATGAGATAGTGCTTTGGTAAACTTACAGGTAATAGATTTTCTCTACTCATCATTCACCATCAGATCTGGCTTTTAAACAAGTTTTAACCCTTTTTAAGACAAATACAAATCACTTTTGTGAAAATTTGATTGTTTTTAGCAAGTCATTGGTTGGAAGATATAACATTGTGCAATGATATAGGGCAGACTACTGATGAAAAGTTTACATTCCTGATAATGTATTTTTTTGTACACAGTACTTCTTTAAATGTCCGAAATTCATCTTTAAATATCTTTAAAATAACTAAAGTTATGTACTTCACTAAATGTGGTCCTACAAAATGGACTTAAATCAGTAGACATCTGAGGAATAGTCTTCTGATATTATAATGAAAGATTTTGCATATACACATTAAATCTCCTAGTCAATTGAAGATAAGTGAATTGTGGATGACTATCTTATTTCCAGCAGCAGGTTCTGAATCAAAACCTCTCTATCAGTTCTGAAATACAGGCTCCAGTTAGGTTTGTCTTTTCAAATTGATGATAATTTTATAAATCTCAGATCATAAATATTTCTTAAATTTCAAAGTGCAATTCAAATATAAAAGAAAAGTATTTCAGGTATGCAACTCCAGATTTATTTCTCATTTATTTCAGAATAGTGTCAAATTTAGCCTGTTGGTATTGTTTGCCAACCAATGATGATAGGTGCTGTCATTTCAATATTGCTATCAGTTTTATGTTGTCTTTAAGATACAATCTGTAGAAGTTAAAATCTGTAAAAAGTTAAAGTGCAATTATTTAAATTTATTTTAGTGTTCTTGTTTGCAATTCATATAGCAGCTTGCTGTTCATTATTTCAAATCTGTCTCTTCAGTCTTTATACTTTCTACTTAAATGCAAAACATAAGCTGAATATGAAAGTTATGGAAAAATTACATTTAAATGGCAAATTCTGATATCAAGGCAAAAAGAAATTTCATGTAATATTTTATGATATATCCATGCATTGAATACAGTAATTCTATGGAAAATAGATAAAAAAGAAAATGGATAAAATAATTTTTGAAGTTATAAAATTATAATTTCTATTATTCTTTTAGCAATATGAAGATTTATTAGTAAACTACATAAATTTAGAATTGTTAATTACTTTACTATGAAAGTATTAAAATCAAAACAACATAAAGTTAAAGGCTAAGCTACTTTAAAATATAATTATAAACATTTCTACAAGGTGACATTTATTATCAGTTTACTGAAGATGATTGAACTAGGATGTAGCTAGTTCAAAGTAATAGTTTTCATAAAAGAAGATAAAAGACAATATAAAGAAAGAAAGTGGAAGTGTTAAATTTGGGGAATCTTAAGAAACAGATTAAGCAGTCATGCACACTCAGAATTATAAGTAGGGAGAGAATGAAAGCAGAAAATATTTAATTGAGAATAAATTTAGAAGGGTAAAGTAATATATTCATTAGAGTAAAGAAATACAGAAATTAATGAGAGCTAGAAAAAGTGTGTAAAATACTAATGTTTAATTCAGACATAGCCCTGATTAGGGTTATGAAGTATAGATTAGTGCTGAAGAACAGTTATAAAGACAAGAAGGCAAAAGTGATTGTGTAGGATGAACATAGAAAAGTATGAGACCTCTTCTTTTTTTGTTATTTTTTTTTGTTTTTGTTTTTTGTTTTTTGTTTTTTGGTACCAGGGATTGAACTTACATTTGTCAGAGAGTCCTCTTCTTGGTGAAGTCCACACGTATACTGACATTATATAGATGAAGCTAACTACAGTAATAGTGTAGAATTTCAACCAGTATAGAAGAATGTGGACATGTGTGTATCTGAAAAGTATAGGCTCTGAAGGAACTCTTTCCCTAAAATAGGAACTATTATTTTGAAAAGGACAGAATATGGTCTTTTGAGAGGCAATTTTCAGCAAGAAAAATAGTTATCAACTGCTATTTGCAGTATTCTCATCGGAAATAGAATAATAAGCAATCTCCAGTACAAAAACTGTTCATAAGGTTATTACATGGTAAACAGTGTTATATCTAAGGCAATTTAAGCAACAAAAAGAAAGTATACAGGAATGAGGGAATGAGAAAGACAATGAGTTTATGTAAAATAGTGTTCCTTGAAAGAATAAACAGCGGAAAGGTAAGCAGCAGGACATGGAATGTTGTTGAATCCTGAACTTAATCAAGGTCATATTAGGTGAAGGGTCATGTGAGGTCCTAGTAAAATTTCTTTGAATGAGTATGAATATGAGTGAATAGAACAGTGAGGAAGAAATAAGTGAATAAAATCTCTAGTGAAATTTGGGTTTGAAAATACTTGCAAGCTGAAACAATAAAAAGCAGTTGCTGGTTTCAGAAGTTAGACAGCATTCTGTGCTTGCAATACGGTAATTAATTTGTAGTTTTATCATTCTGTACTTTGAAGACATTTTATTTTTGTTTTGTTTTTTGAGACAGGGTCTCACTACGCATTTCAAACTGGCCTCAAACTCACAGTGATCCTCTTGCCTCAGCCTCCTGAGTGCTGAGATTACAGATGTGTGCCACCACACCAGGCCTGAGTGCATTTTAAAATCAAAGTAGAATGTTAGCATTTAGAATATAAAGAACCAGTAGTCTGTTGTTTTTCCTTAAGTAATGAGAATAAGCAAAGCAAGACGCAAATTTATAGTGGATAAAAATGTATCAGAGAGCTAAAAGTACAATGAAATCTAAAGAAACTATATTACAGATGGTGATTAAGCCATTTTTGAAGGAGATGATATCCTCAATTGCTTTCAGCCCTGGGAAAACAGTAGTTTCAAGGCAGAACCTGCTTTTTTGAGAGGTATGCAGAAACCAGCCAGATATTTCACAAGCCTTTAGTTGTCCTTGGAATGGCATGATGACGAGAACTGCAAGGAGTCTGAGTCATGGCTTCATTCCGCACTCATCCATTCCCATTTCTAATGAAACTTCATCAGTTTGGGAGGTGAGGAAAGGAGTCCACGTGTTCAACGAGTCTTCCTCATTAAAAAGTGAGGTATTAACCAGGGGTGACAGAAGACAGGGACAAGGAAAGCTATGAGTCTCTGCAGTTCCTGAGGTTTTCCCAGAATGAAAAATAATAATTTTGCAAGATCAGAGGAAAATGTAGAAGATCTGAGAAAATCTCTTCCAGGCACCAGATCAAATGTTCATATCCCAGTCTCTGAAACCTGGAGTGGGAACCAAACTTTACATTTAAACTAAAAGCCACTTGATTGTAAGTTGTTCTGTTTTCAGACACAATGAATTTATTTTATATATTGCACTGATATTTTAGATTCCTATGCTTATTTTATTTATTGCATTGATGTAGAAAATATTGTATATGTTATTTTATTTTTGATAATAAGCTGATAATAGTGGCCTCTAAATTATACAAAGACATAATGATAGTTTTGTGACTATTTTAGGACCACTATATAATATTGTACTATTAGTATTTTATTGTATAAAATTAAACATCCAATCTGCTATTAATTGCAAATTTAACATTTCACATTATAGTTTGAACTGGCTTTTCAGTTTATCATTGACAAAAAATTTTCTACATGCAGTTCTTACTGAGTGATTTACTGAGTAATTTTCCTGGGATAAATGTTGGATAAGCACAGAGAAATTTATTTCTTATTTATGGATTTCTTTAAAGTACCTAGAAGAGGACCTGAAAAAAACTAAATTTTTAGTAAGTTTTGTTATTATATGACCTTCTCTTAAATATTTTCATTTATGCATTCCAAAGTACATTTACTTTCTTTTTTTCTTTCTTTTTTGGAATAGGAATTGAACTCATGACCTTGCACTTGCCAGGCAGGCGCTTTGCTGTTGAGCTGTATCTCCATAAAAAAATATTTATTTTCATGTTCATTACTTATTTTAATAAATTGTTGTTGCAGTCAACATTTAACATTTCAACATAAATCTGTAATACTGTAGGATGATATTTCTGTTTCTTCCAAAGTACATTCTTACTAGTGATACAGCTATGAACATTCTCTTGTGTTTAACAATATATATGTATACAAAACTGTTCATAGAACTAACCTCTGCATCATAGTTAAACTTTAGTAGATATTTTAAAAATTTCAAAGGAACTATATCAATTTAAAATCTTATAGACCTTATGACAAAGCTCTTTGTATTACCATCACTATTCTAAATCTTGATTTTAATGTTTAGTTTCTCATTGGCTGTTTATTAGAATTTTATTGCACCTTTAACTCACATTCTCAAGATGTCTCATGATATGTTAAACGCTTTGCCTGAGGTAAGTGTCTGTTGTGCCTGGTGACGGTCACACGTTTTCTTGAGTACAGATAGTAGGTGAACCTAGTCAAAATTCAGGTTGGGTTTGAATTTTGTCTTTATGATTACCATCCAGAGACCACTAGCTTCAAAGATCTGTAGCCTTAATCAGTGCAGAGGCCAGAGGCAGGTATCTCACAGAGTTTTACTTAGTCTCCCTTATTGCTGTGGATTATATTTAAATGATGGCCAAAGACTCATGTTCTTATAGGTGGAGCTTTGGAGGTGAACAGCTTACAGCGGCATGATAATCATCAGAGGATTGGTCCTCTGATACATTTATGGCAGATTTGCTGTCAGAAGTTGGGAATCTGGTCAGAAGACATGAGTCACTGACCATGACTATGTAGCCTGTAAGGGTTTACCTCTTTCCTACTCCTCTTTTTACACTCCCATCTTCCTACAGTCATGCCATAAGCTTCTCTTCTGCAATGGCCCTCTGCCTTGGAGCAAGCCAACTATGGACTGAAACCTCTACGACCTCTGAACCAAAATAAACCTCTCCTGCTTACAGTTGTTTGTATCAGGTACTATGTCTCAGCAACAAGAAAGTAACTAAGACACTCATCCACCATCAGCTATGGGTTTTCCTGTGCTCTTGACCCAGAAGAGGCTCTAAATTCTCAGTTTTTACCTGACCCCCCTCTCATGATAGATGGCAATGAAAGCTACTTGTGCTTGCTCACCTAATGATAGATGATATCTAAAGACCATTTTCAGTCTTAAAGAAGCCTGTGACACTATCTCAAGTATGTGGCTTTTTCACATATCCTGGAGGAAATATTTCTGCATTATATTTACTTGTTTCCTGGAGGCAAAATAGCTTGTTCCACTTCCTTAGTGGTCTACAGTCTTTGTGTTGAACGAATGTTTGGATAGAGCTTTGCATTCTTCCACCTGAAGCCATCTCTGCTACTCTCCAAACCTGTACCCCAGACACAAGATCCTCATTTCTTCCCCTTTTGCTCAATCTGTCTTGTTTGTGCAGAATAGAGATTTGCTGTGCAAAGGCACGAATGTAGGGGAAGATCTTTGGTCCAAACCTTCCAGGAGTGCCAACCCACAAGTGGGTCTTAGCACTTTGTTAACATTCTGGAAGATTCTTTTCATTCTCTTATAGATGTAAGCTGGTTCCCAAATCTTCTTTGCCTATGCTTCTTACATTTCAGACTTAGGATTTTTCCTACAAATTTAGCTACTAGTCTCAAGAAGAGATGTAATTTTGTAGATTATGCAAGCATATATGTGTATGATTATACATCATATATATAGTATGCTATTTTACACTATAGTTGCAAGCTGGAAATCTATTCTTTATTTGAGAGTGGGATAGAAAAAATCATTAAGGCATTAAAATTATGGAAACTTTTGAGTCCCTTAATTTGAAAAAGCATTAAAACATGAAATTAGAAGTATAAATTTCAATGAAGAGAATTCAGCTTCAATTACTGAAAACTTAGAGTCAAACAATTGAACTTAAAGTATTTATTCAGGATCCCATGTTTCATACTAGAAAACTGAAGACATGAACTAATTTACATCCAAATTTCAAAATGAACTCCTTTCTCCTGGTGAAAAAAGACTTAAGTTAATTATTAAGCAAGAGAAAACTATAACAGATTTTTACAGAAGTTAATATCTATTCTATAACCTATTACATTGGGTTGGCATTTAGTATACAGAAACTACTGAATGTAAAGAGATGCTTTTGTCTAATTATGTCATTCTGTATATTTAAGCCAAGTTTTAATATTAGATTAAGACATAATTGTAAACATTTGTATCAGAATTTTTGGAAATCATTCAGCAGGGAGGTGTCCACTCTCTTCTTTGGAGTAAATTTAAAAACAAGAATTTATAGGGCCAGGAGTTTGGCTCAGTGGCTTATGCGCCTGCCTGGCAGGTGCAAGGTTATGAGCTCAATCCCTGGTATCACAAAGAATTTATAGGGAGATTTCAAAACAAGATGATTGAAAATCAGAAATGGCTACCACAGTAATGCTTTTATTCTTCATTTGGATTGGTTTTAGTCTGTTTTGTATTATTTGATTTCAATATGTGTGAAGTTATGGACAGCTATTTTGAAGAGAACAAGAGACATTATGGTAGCCATTGTTGATTTTTCTATTGTCTGGTTTTGAAAGCTTGTAATGCTTTCATTCTTTTAATTTGATTGGTTTTATACTATTTTGTTTGTTTGAATTCATAGTGTATGAAGATATGGACAACTATTTCAAAGAAAACAAGAGACATTATGATAGCTACTTTTGATTTCCTGTTGTCTTGTTTTGAAATCCTGTGTTGCTTGCATTGTTTTGTTCTGATCTGCTTTGTTCTGTTTTGTTCTCTTTAAAATAAAAAAAATTGGGCCAGGGATTTAACTCAGTGGCCTAAGTGCCTTCCTGAAAGGCATAAGGTTGTCAGTTTGATCCCTGGTACCAAAAATATATAAATAAATAAATAAATAAATAAATAAATAAAGTAAAATTTAAAAATTACAAAAAGAAAGAATTCATAGGGAGACTGTGAGGTTTGAAAAATGACAGTCCCAAACAAAAAACTCAAAAATCGTATTTACAATACAGGCACAGAATAAGAAGCACATAATTATATTACAAAGTCATGAATGACAGAGAAATAGGCTTCAGAAAGACAGGCATATAGCTGAAATCATCTATGGAAGATTTAGAAAGAGCCATACCAGTCACTCTCACTACTGTCATTATTCCTTGATGCTAACCACTGTCACCCTCTTCCGTGTCTCCTTACCTCCTCCCTCCTCACAATTCCTGCATATCTCTTATTCGCATTTACTGGTAAGTCAGTGTTTCACATCACCCACAAGAGACCCAGTGGTTCAATGTATGCCTCTATCTCCTTTTGAGCTTTTGTTTCTTCTATAAACTATGTCTTACACTGCTACTGAGTTTCAGTCCCTAAATGTATAAAATTATGAACTCAAATTGTGACTAGTTTGACATTCAGAAAGTCCCATAAGCAAGAGAATTAAATCAGGAGATACTAATAGAGAGGAAAGTAGAAAAATGGCAAAGATTATACAGCATAGAACTTTCACTGAAACATTTTGGTTCTTCTTCGAAAATAAAACACATGCCTTCCATGCAGTAGAAACATAAAAAAAAAGCATAAAGGTAAATTCCCCTCCAGATAGATAAAATTTATATGAATAACAGAAAAACATTACCAAGAAGCTAAAATCTCGGGAAGATTACGATCTGGCTTACAGAGTAATGCCTTTTGCTCAGTCCATTATGTCCTCACAGTGCATTAAGTCCTAGCTGCTACAGATATTTCCCCCAAGAGGATTTATATTTTCTCAGTAGGCCTCACCATAAACTGCAGGACAGCCTAAGAAATAAATGCTCTTCTCTTAGTCACTTTCTCTGATTTTCTTCACTTCAGCCATATTAAGTGTGCTAATGAATTAAAAACATCTACTTTTGCCCCTTCAGCAGGAGCTTCATGTGGATTTATTTTCCTGAAAATGGATTGGATGGAGGCTTGATATTAGCATTTGTAATAAAATCACAAAGCCTTATTTATTTAGTGGTTTGTTTATCTTGGAAATGTCTGTGAGAATAAACCTCTTCTCAGATCTGAAAGGAAAAAAAATGAGAATGAAAGGATAAAAACCTTTGCTTTCAATCATATCCTGCTTAGCAGAAATATTAAAAGCGTCCTCTCACTGTGATTTATAGACTAGCCTCATTTTCTCCAAATATTCCTTATAAGCTTAATAAAAAATTCCTATATACTTGTCTTTATAAAACATTTCATGCTACCTTTACTATGAAGTTTAAATACAGCAGAAATAAACTTGCTCATTAGAATTCAGAATAGACACCAGTCTCTGGAAGACCTAACTTCCTCACATTACGGTGATGCAGTCGTTAAAACATCTCATTTTCAGTACCTTGACAGATTAAAATTAACAGAGGAAATATTCCCTTAGGAGTTCAAAGAAAGATTTATGTTTATCTGTCAATACCTCTTAGTTTTCATGTTTTTTCTTGTTATTTTGTTCATTTGCTTTTATTTCTCCTTTGATTATGGGTCAGTGATTCTTCTCATGGTCCAAGGCTGGAGCTCATCAATTTTTATTGCTGCCTATATTCCGTTGTGATTATGTCACAATTTATTTACTTATTCTAGCATAAATAAACATTTGAGCTGTGAAAAATTGCTGGCAATTCCAAATGATGATATGATAAATATTTCTAGGATTCTGTCTACACACTTTGCTTTAGATACTATATCTATGATCAGGTACAGGATTGTACCTAAATGGTGGCACATGCACGTATTCAGCTGTAGCACAAGCCACCAACTTATTCTTCACAATTTTTTCTGATTTGCACAATATCCAGTAGTATATGAGAGTATTCATAGATCCACATTCTGGACAGCATGGTATTGCCCTGTTTTAATAGTAGTCTAATCACTACAATGAATAGAAAGAACTTCTTTTCATAGGTTTTTTGGCCATTTACATTTTATCCTTTGTTACGTTTCTGTGTAATTACTTGTCTTTTTAGTCTTCATTGATTTGTACAGTATTTCTTTTTATTCTATATACCATACTCATCATTCTTTAGCATCTTTTTCACTTTTATGAGTGCATAGTATAAATACACATTCAATATATACACCTTCCCCAGGGTTAGTGTTTTTGTGTTTTCTCTTACAAATCATTCTGTTCCTGATGGTCATGAATATAATCTGTTAATGACCTTTTAAAACTCTTTACATATTTGATCCTCACATTTAATTATTTACTCCACATGGTATAGTTTCCTTTTAATTGATATAGAAGTAAAAGTTCAGTTTTTAAAAATATGAATAGTCAGAGTTCCTATCACCAATTATTGAAGTCTTTTTATGTTCCATTATCTGAAAAGTCACATTTGTAGAACTTTCATATATACAGAGTTCTATTCCTAGGTTCACTATTCTGTGTCATTTATCATCCTTCCAGTTCCTGCCTTAATACCATACATTTTTCTGGAAGATTTTTTTTTGTTGTTGTTGTTGTTGTTTTTGTTTGTTTGTTTGTTTGTTTTTTGTTTTGTTTTTTTTTGTGGCACTGGGGGATCGAACTTGCAACCTGGCACCTGCCAGACAGGCACTTAAGCCACTGAGCCAAACCTCCGGTCATAGTTTTTTGAGACAGGGTCGCACTATGTAGCTCAGGTCAGCCTTGTGCTTGCGTTGTAGCCCAAGCAGTCCTCGAACTCACAATGCTCCTCCTACCTCAGTCTCCCCAGTGCTGGGATTAAAGGCATGCGCCACCATGCCTGGCCCTGGAAGTTCTAATATATTCTTTTGCACACTCTTTTATTAGTAGCATGTCAACTGTGGTTAATACTAAGAGAAAACTTAGAGTCAGTTAGAAAGTAAAAACCTCGGTTTTTACTTTAAGATAATAAATACTCAATTTCTTCAATGCTTCTCTTACTAACTGAATTTTTTTAGTTGTTTTAGATATATCGTATTCATAAAATCATCTAACCTATAACTTTTTGTCATTGTTGTTCCTATTCCAAATTTTATTTTCTAGTGAGATTTTTCTAGTAAGATTTTTTTACAAAAACTACCTGTCTTAGCTAATAGGAGCCATGATGTTCACAGATCTATTTAGATTTGAGAATGAAATATTTACATGAATATTTGGCTTTGACTAATAAAGTAACACATAAAAAGAAACTTTACTTGCCAACTCAGCAGTTGTTTACTCTGTTATTGGAGAACCTCCAAAGGAGTTTTGATTTTTCAATTTTGGATCAGGATGCCTTTTGGAGCTTTTGGAAATCTTCGATCAGAAAAGCACATTACTGACTTCTATTTTTTGGAACAGGCTATTTTATGGAAAAAAAAGTGTCAACTTCCTAGATTTATACAAAAGCACTCCCTCAATGAATGGACATGGCATAAATGGGGGAGGTCTGGCTACAAGTTCTATCTTGTTCATGTCTATGGACTCATGAATAGATTATATTAAGCAGCCAACTCAAGATCAAGAAAAGGTCTGATTTATAGTTTGCTTTTGCTCACTGACTGGTTCCACCTAAAAATACAATGCTTTTTGCTCCAAAATTCAAAGTGAAACTAACGCTAGTAAGAAAACTGAAATTTTAAATGCTGTGGTAGATTAACTAATGGTCACCTTGTAACATCCAGCTAAACCGAATCAGCATGGTGCTGGGTGTGGAAGGCAAACGTGTGGACTGTTGCCAATAACATAACAGGAAAACCACAAAGGAAGATGGCATGCTGTAGATTCTCCTGGAGAAGCTTTTAACGCTGGTTTTCCTGATAGTAACTTAACTCTTCTCATTATCAGAGGAGCTCGCATACTCCTTGTCACTGAGGATGGTTGTGGTTCTTTTCAGGAGAGCTCTGATTCTTACCTTAAGCATCGTTTCCTGGCTCCAGAGCAAAGCCCTCAGCCCTGACACAAATCCTTCCTCCTGCTGGCACAGATTTCTAGCTTCAACCACTGACCTTTGGGCCTTTCAGTGCACATTCTTGATGCAGACTTGCATGAGACTAGGTCATAGGCTCTAGATCTTCAGCTGGACCCATGCAGGACATTTCCTTGGGATCCAGACACTCTGCTGGATTCTTTGGCTCCCTATTGCATGAATGGATCTATTGCATCCTTCTGCATTTGACTTTTTGACTAAATATTTTAAAAAATGATCTCGTAAATTATGTGTCCTGTATTAAGTGTATTTCCTTCAAACTTCTGACCATAACAAGAACATAGAACTTCAAAGAATTTATAAGAAAGTACTTTTTTTTTAAGAAAAAAGTTCTAGAGGTAAAAATTTGCAATTAACCACATGACCATAAGAAAAAAGAAAAATATTGGTGGGGTCTTCAAAAAGAATCTAGGAGGAAATATATTTCTGGGAATTTCAGAATGAGTACTTAGTGAAAATATTTTGTTTCTGTGGGAATACTCTCAATAGAGTGTTTACTGTAAAGCAGATTCGCAATAATCTGAGGAACAGCTTACCCATCCTGGTGAATCTCTTTCACTAATTACCATAAAACCTGATCAATAGGCTTACAAAATGTTTTTGAATAGAGAAGAATTGTACATTAAATAGCTTGACCATTCATCTTCTGAGGGTGTTCTGATCTCTGCCACGATGCAACCTAAAATCAGAGTTGCACAGATCACTATCTTTTCCTGCTAAAACACCACTTCCTTGAAAGACTGGCACGTCAGTCTAATCCTGATTATGCTTGACCCCATTCTTTCCTAAGAAAGCATTTCTCTTCACTCGAATAAAAGTTACGCTACATATGATGTACCTTCTCTGCCCTTAATACTTTTCTAAACTCAGTTATGAGTTTACTAAATGTCTCATTCTCTTTATGATTTCCTGTATATTCTTTTCAATATATGATACACTTTATAATAGCATTAACAGTAAAAATGGAGTTACTAATGACAGAGAAATTTGTTTCACTATAATTTTCTCAGTCTGAATACAGTATTTTCATGCAAAGATTAAATGAACTTTTGCAGATCTAGCTATGATATCACTATATGATTGTTAGAAAGTATATGATATTCTTAAACATCTATTTGTATGCACTAGGATAACCAACAATTTTAGGTTCCAACATATTTTACATAGGTAATATCCAGGGATATTTCTCCAATGGCCATCAACACAATCTACAGTGAATAATTTTGTTGTTGAGTTCCATTGTTAGAAATATGTGCTCACAGGTATAGAATTACAATTTGATCAGAGAATATGATACAGGTTTCCTACAATCACCAAGTCATTTTGGATTCATGCCATCGAATCAAACAGAAGCATGTCGTACTTTGTGCGACAACCCTGATTTTCAAGAAGAAGCTTTATATTAGTCAGGGTTCTTCAGAGAAACAGAACCAATAAAATATAAAAGAAGGCTTATGATATGCTAAAACCTCACACATTTAAAGAGGACAACAAGTCCCACAAGGTGGTGGTGGCTACACGAGAACCCAGAAAATGAGAAGAAAAATTCAATCTGAATCCAAAGGCCTGAGAATCAGGGCAGTAACTTTGTAAGTCTAGCCTTTTCAGAGGCCCAGGGGACCAGAAACGTCAACAGCAAAGGGGAGGAAAATATGGTTGTCTCAGCTCAGGCAGAGAAAGTCAATTCGCTTACCTTTTATCCTTTTCTTCTACTGGGTCCTTAGTGAATCCATGATGACTTCTCACATTGGCAAAGGGAGAGCTTTACTGAAGCTACCAACTCACATATAATTCTCTTTCTAAAACACTTCCACACACATCCTCAGAAATAATCTTTATGATCTGGCTGACTGTGCCTTATTCCAGTCAAGTTGAAATACTAAAATTTATGATAACAAATCAATAGAAAGGAGTAAGTTTATAGCACTTGACATTCTCACGTGACTTATATTTTTTTTAAAAAAAGCAAACACTAATGAGTCTAAATCCTAAGTAACATAGCTTCAGATGTTGAAATGTCAGCTGAGGGAAAAGAGAATGCAGAATATGTGGAACAAAAGTATTATAAAAATATCAACTACAGTCTTAGGAACTGAAATGACTTCAAAAACTGGATCTATTCACACAATCCAAATACGTCTGTGTTTATATCTATGTTATAACACCCCTACAAATTTCTCATAATGATGAACCCATGAATATTTTCTACGTGTGCCATATCTGAATATAAATTTTGCTTTTTCTTTTCTGTAGTACAATGTATCTGGTACTTTTCTAAAAGCTGATTACTAATGATTTTCTGTTTTTGAAAATCAAGGTAGAATTCCGAACAAATAAGTAGGATGAGCATAAATTTGAGATGAATACAATTACTGGGGATGCATTGAATGTTCTCTTTGGCTCCACCTTATCACAAAAGGGACCATTTTTTATGTATGAAATGTTATGAATTCACTTTCAGTAGCCAAAGTGGTATAGCATAATAGATACATGATTTTGACACTTAGAACTTCTGCTCTATTTCTAAGGTTAAAAACTAAGTATTGCATTTCTCAGATTCCCTTAAAGTTAGAGTCATGATCCAAATTAGGTATTGTAATTATAAGTGAGACAATCCATAATTTAAGAAATATATTATGGATATAGTGGTTCCATCAAAAATGACTTTTGGCCAAAAGTGAACTCTTAAGTCTTAATGTCAAATTACTAGCTTCAAGGTCCAAGGTTACATTGGTTTTAGAAAAAGTACTAAAGAAGCAGAAATCAAATATTGTGACAGAAGTAGTATCCTGGTTTCTTGTTCCCAGCTGTAGGGGTATGAAATTGAAAAAGGAATTTAGATGTGTTATGTACATGTATCAACTCCACACAAGAATGTAAACATTATATTATGCAAACATGCACCAATAAAAATGAAATAAATAATAAATAAAACATAAGGGTAACCACGTGAGTTTAAACTCACAACCAACCGCACTGATGAAAATATCTAGTTGGTCTTTATGTCCTGCATAGGATACTGACTGATTTTGCTTATTATCAGTTTACTGATATCTTGTCATTATACATAAACATGTATGCATATGTTCAAAATTTGTCTAGAAATTGCATGTGATTTTTAATGTCTTCTATTTAATGTCTTAACATATGCTACTGTAAAATTTTCCATAGATATAAAGAAAGACCAGTTCATGCTATAAATAAAAACAACCAGTACATCTAATTATAGTAAAATTTCAATAGCAGAGGCAAAATCTATCTTGTTTGAAAAAGAGTTGATTAAAATATATGAAACAATGTTAACAATACATTAGAAGCCAGATATCCATGAATAGTGATTGGTGAGAAACAAAAACAAAATTAATCCTATTATATCCCCAATTTATTTGCTGCCAGAAGGTCTTTCCAGTGTGTGGTTCATGGCTCAGGGAGAGGGAATTTAAGTGGAGTCAAAAATGCTTCCTTGGCTGATAAGACAGAGATAGGGATCGAGACAGGATTAACGGATCAGACTTTGGAGGGAAGACTATCAGATAGAAATTTCTGTACAGATGAATTCCAGACATCTTCAGAGCATCCCTTCAAGCATGTACTTGAGTGCTGATTAGTATATCCATAGGAGGAAGCTACTCAAGAATGTGGGAGTAACTACTGAGAAAATTAGAAATTCTTTGGCATTCACAAAATATCAGAAATATTGTTTATTATCACCAACCAGAATAGAAAATCTGGCAATTTATGAGGCTTTGGGGTTAGTGTCCAGAAGGTTTTACTTCAGCTCCAGAAAAAGAATTGACTTTAGAATAAATGTCTTAGCCAACAATTAAGACAAAATTGGAAAGAAATAAGTCATTTTCAAGATGCAATGATACCCAGGAACAAGAATATTTATGAGAATAAAAAACTTACCAACCGCTCAAGAACATAGCATTCTCATTGCCTAATATCTCATTGTATATGTTCAGATTTCAGAAGAATAAATGCATGAGGTTTGCCAATTAATCTGACATAAAAAACAAAAATCTTTCACAACTGAATAATGAGTTATTTACGTTAACCGTGGTAGCGATGAATTGTATCATCAACAGCCCACATGTATCAGAATGGTCTGGAGCCCAGTAGGTTGTGGAGAGACAGAGAAGAACTTGTAGATGACTTGTGAAAGATAAGGTTTATAAACATATGAACTGGAAAGCATAGGACTGAAACTTGGTAGCAGAAAACGATAGAGTCTAGTGGCAACGAGCTGGAGAGTGAAGTCACTGGAAGGTGCTCAGAACATCTAGTTGTGTTAGACTGGACAGATAGTCTGGTGGTGGTAGGCCAGCCAGGTGGTGGACTAGATAGAAAAGTCACCAGAGAGAAATCAAAGTATTCAGTTGCAGCAGCTGGACTGCAGCACTCCACAGTGCTGTTTTCCACTCAGTTATTGCAAGAAACGGGTTGTATAAACAACATCGTAGCAATGTTATTAGCTTATTCTGTTCTACTATATGACCAGTGTTGTAAGGAACATAACTAGCACACACACAGAAGGGTGGTTTCCACAGATAACTCAAGTTTGCTCGGTTCCCAGTATCTCTCAAATTTATCTTCACTGGAGAGTCTAGGCATGTCTGCATAAAAATCCAAGAGTCTATGGAACCAAGAAGAATGTGTCAGGGACATGGTGCTAAAGGCCTTACTCTTCTTTAGGGATGATATGAGTATAAACTTACATAAAACGCTTGACAGCAGACACTTTTACACATGCAGTTCATTGTGTTAATTTCACGTCAGCAAAGCTTATGGTTTCTTTAAAAAAATAATCTTCATTTTCTTGAAACAAGAAAATATATTTCTCAAACAAGCTATGTACAGATATTTCTTGCCTCATGATGAGGTTATGTCACAGAAAAAAAAAACTCCATTTTAAACTGACAATACATCATAAGTATAAAATGACTTAGTATACCTAAACTCCTGAATGCCATAGTCGTCATAGCACAGCAAGACGGTCCCTGGAGTATCAGTCTTTTCTCCTTATGCACACATGGCTGACTGCTGACGCTCATTGCTGTTACTCAATACAGTGAGACAATATCACACTACATGTTGCTAGCCTGAGTAGAGATTAACACTCGGAATTTGGTGTCTCCTGAGAGTATGCCACTTTTGCAACTTCGTGAGGTCAAAAGGTCAAGTTCAAGCATTGTGATTCTGGAATCATCTTCATCTACTGCTGGTTCACAGGAAGAGAAGCATAGTGATACAATTGCACATGGCAGTACACCTGGAAATGTCTGTAATAGTGAGTAACTTAGGGGTTGGCTGGCAGCTTGGGTCATGGAAAACTCAAGAGTCACCCAGGTGAGATTTCATCATCTGTAGTGTTTCTTGTTACCACCATAGAGGAATTATGATGCTTTGGTCTTATTTCATTAGATGACATAAATCATTTCAGAAATAGTTTCAATAGGAGGATTGAATAAATGATTGTGAAGATCATTAATAGTAAACAGAAGCCATTACATATCAAATTCACTCACTAGTTGTTCAGTGTTACTCAAGCTCTTTGAAAGGGAAATAACCTAAAATTTCATAGTCACACCACCAAGATAAAGGTAGAGTGTCAGTTGTTTACCATCATGATCTCCTGGCAAAGTCCAACATTTTTTGATGATGCAGTAAAATCTCCTTAGCACGTTGCAACATGAAGTATTCATGTATCATATTGGAATGTGGCCTGTTCTTATCAAAAGGTATCAGAAGTGAAAATAAAAATATATTTACCCACTAACACAACCCATATACTGCACTGGGTGATCCTATTCATATCAGTCATGGGATTGTAAAAATATCATAATTCTGTTTAGTAAAATGTGGAGCTTGATGTGGTATGAGGATTGAAATTAAGAGTCTGGCTGCCACAGCAACAGAGATTGAGAAAGTCTCAAATGCCTTTACTTAAATCTCTCTTCCAATCTATTCCTGTGAATAAAACCCCATGCCAAAAAACCCCTTCAGTGTTTGTGTATTTTTCTTCACTAGGCTTCACTTCCCTCCCAATCCATAAAATTCTTCTAACAAGTCAATTACATCCTATTGTGGAGCTTAGGGTTACCCTCACCCTCCTGTTACTACAAAGCCTCTGCCCACAGACCGCACTGCACCCCATTCCTAACTGCTAACTCCATGTCACCTGTGGGATACAGTGCTATGATAATCCATAGAAGACACAGGGTCTAAAAATTGTGCAATTAGACATATTTAAAAGATGCAATATTATATATTCATACGCTCAGATTCTTTCATGGGTTATGTATGTTGGAAACTAAGAATTATTAAAAAAAACCTTTCACTTTGTTTTGTGATAATATACTCTAAGGAGATGAATATATGTAATTTATAAACTGCTATTGATTTCACTTATCCATTACTGGGTCTCATGGATTTGATAACCTCCATAATCCTAAAGCTGAATCAATAGATTAGAAAAAAGGTAACAAAAACAGTATTGAATATTTTGGTAACATAATCAGTCCTATACTCTGATAGTACTCTTTCTGAAAGAAAATTTCTTATATGTTTGCTCATCAGATCCATATTCTAAAAGCCACAAACTTGTTCATTTTAGCACATTATCTTTCTTCTTGATACGTTTATTTTCTATCGAATTAGAAATAACATTTCTAATAATTTATTTTCTTGATTCTTACACCACTCTCCATTTACATATAGGTAAACCTCAAGTTTCACAGAGAGCTACAATATTAGCTTCTTTGAGGCATTTAGGAGAGATGAAAATATATATTGTTTACAAAGTTTAAATGTTGGCATATTCTGCAAAATCAGAGGTTTTTAAACAAAGATAATTAACAGAATGAATAGATTATTAGTAAAGTATTTCAGTTAGCTGTTGTCAGTTCACATCATCAATATTGTTTGTTTTACCTCCTCATCACCTTCCTCTTTCTCCTCCTCTTCCTCCTCCCTCTCTTTCTTCTTGTTCTCCTTTTCTGATACAGAGTCTTGATTAGTTCTGGCTAGCTTTGAACTCACAATGCAGCCTAAGATGACCTTGAACTCACAGCAATTTCCCTGCCTCAGCTCTGAGTTCTGGGATTACAGATGTGCACACCCCCTCCCCCGCACAGCGCTAATGCATACTACCTATGGTTAAGAAGGAATAAGAGTTTCTTAATTAAAAGACATTAGGTTTGTAATATATAGTGCTTGAAATTAATAATTTCAAACTAGTATTACTTTCTTGAACTCATTGTTCTCTTGACAAACATCACAAAGCAACTCACACAAACTGCCAAAGTTTTCTTTTTTATATCTTTTCCCAAAGTCACAAGTAAGTTAGATATCTAATCTTTCTTCACAATTATTTTAGTTAGTGCATTTATCAATTTCTCCTGAAGTGGATTATGTTTTCATCAAACTCTGAGTTAAATTACATGAATTCTACTTAATATTCCTCTATTGAGCTGCTTCCCTACCTTTCCATATATGTGCTGTTTTGTGAAAGGATTATATTCACTGGAATACAATTTGCATCATAGGCATTCCCAATTCTAGCTACTTTCTTGTTGTTTACTTTGAAGTTATAGCTGTATAAATGGATGTTGGATTGTGGTGTCAGGAAATAGGTATCTTAGTTCAGGATGCAATAACAAAACACTATGAACTTGTTTTACACATAACAGAAATCTATTTCTTTTAGTTTAGGAGGTTGGAAGTTCTGGTGAGAACCCTCTTCTCAGGTTACAGACTGATATCTTCTCATGCCCTGTACTTCTCATATCAGGAATAAAGTGGGTAAAATAACTTTCTGGAAACCCTTTTAAAAGGGCACTAATATTATTCATGAGTTCCACTCCTGCAAACTAATTACTTTACATATGTTTTACCTTCTAATGCCATCACACTGGGTATTACGACTTCAACACATGAATTGGGGAAGAGTATAAATGGTCAGTCCATACTTGGGTGAAAAATGTATGGTTGAACCTGTTCAGTAGTGAATAAGGACAGTACTATTTTCTAAACCAAATATTAGATATATCTAATTTATAATATACTTTATTTCATAATATACAATACTTATTCTATTATTGCATATATATTCCTTTATTTCATTTAAATAAAGTATTACTTCATATATTCTTACTAAACATTGGTTGAGTCACACAATTTCTCTTCAACCATCTCTCGGTCCTGAAATAATGTTTCACTGATGATGACAACAATGTTGCTTCTAAACCTAAATTTATTTTTGTGTTTCCTTCTTTGGAGCATTGTTTATGAATCAATAAAACTCAATGAAAATAACTGTGAAATCCATGAAAGAGAAACTATTTGAATGAGGGTCATGATATAAAACAATCTAATGGTTAAAACATTAATAGATACTATGACATACTTCATTCTTGTACTTCGAAATAAATTTCTATTTTACTTGGACAAAGCTACTGATGGACGCCTAATGTGTTCAATGCAGTTGTGAAAAGGCATACAAAAAGATACATCTTGAGACTTACAATAACGTGGAGTTTCATATATATTGTTTCATTCAGGAGAAATTCCACATAGGTTGTTGCCAGATCAAAGTGGTAGAACATTAAAGACTATTGTTAGTCTTTCTTCATAAGATCAAAGAAGAGATGATTTCAAATTCTGAAAAAGATTCTTTTCTCACCCCCTAAGGAAATCAGATGTCAAGTTTTAAGTTAGAAGAAACAAATTAATACTAATCAGTGACTTGAAATTGGTTGGAAATAACCATATTACAAGGCATAAAATCAAGCACTACATAAAAGATTAAATTTCATATTGGTGCTACAAATTTAAGCATACTAAAATATTTATGTAAACTAACAGGTTACAACTGTTAACAGTGAGAACAATGAGAATGTAGCATGATGAATTATGATAATAACAATTTTATCTTCAATTATTTGGAATTTTTTTCTTCTTATGGTTAATTTTTACATCGCTTCCAAACTTTGTGTTAATGGATAATTTAAAAAATGCAATCTTTACAAGTGCATAAGTTTTTCAAAGTGTTATTCATTAGTTGTAAAGAATTATTAATTTAAAAAATTATTTGTAGAAAAATAGCATCTAAATATTGTATAATTGCATATTTGAAATAATCGATTATTATATATATCAATGAAGCTTTCATAAATTTTATGTATTCCTGAGGTTAGAAATGATAGAGAAATTACTTTTAGTTTAACTTAAAACAAAAACATAGTCATATACATTTCCAAGTCAATTTTTCCATGTTTTGTTCATGAAAGAAGCAGTATGTAATCTGCACTAACAGTTGTCCAATTAAAACACCTTGGACTCTGACTGATAAGAAATATAAATTAACAGGAAGGTAACAGCACCATATGGTAAAGTTATATTTGTAAAGTTCAGTCATTTGGATAGTTCTGATATTCTGTATTTCTTTAACAAGTGAGACTCTGATTTTATTTTCAAAATTATTTATAATGGCAGGAGGAATTATTGTGCAATTATTAGCTATGAAGTTTCATCTCACTTTTCTGGAAGTGCTACTTCAAAAAAGCCTGTAAAATACCCACTTTAGGCTCTCATTTCTGGAATTCCATTTTGTATTTGGGTTTAATTAATTAATTAATTAATTTTGATACTGGGAATCAAACTCAGGACCTCACACTTGCCAGGCAGGAGCTGTGTTGCTGAGCTATACCCTCATTCCAAGTTTTATTTGTTAAATCATTTGTAATTCCTAAAAGAGATAGTAATGTATGTTTAAGGATCCATTCCAATGAAAATATCATGTGCAATCACTTCTCGCTTTTTGCTAAGATTAAGTGAAAAATCACATGAATGAAAAACATGAACAGGACCTGATCATACAATTTAATGAGCTGTCATGAAACCATCATGCTCATACAATCATGTCACAGATGAATGAACAACACTCCACAAGCATCTTTGCTCATTTACATTTCTGATTAGACCTCCACGAAGTGATTTGTTACCCTAAATTCTGTTGTCACATGCTAATTTCATCTGTGTTTGAAGCATTTAAAATGAAGTAATAAATTTAAATTGACTTTTGTGTTTGTCTGTTATCTTTTCTGTATGTTTGTTTGTTTGTTCATTTTGTTTCCATGAAGTCTTTAATTAAAACTTTAGAGCTCATAAGAAGGAGCTTTAGTTTGAGATCAGGCCGGTCCACAACATCTGAGAGTAAGAAATACAGGGAAAGACCAGCTAGAGCACCTGGAGGCAGCAAATTCTGATGAGGGCATTCAGACTGGCCCTTAGTTCTTTATCTTTTAGATTCACCCACATTGTTGTATGTAGTTATATATTTTCTGTTATATAGGATCTATTTTGTCACTGAAGTTTTTAAGTTTGGTGTAATAATTTGGATTCCTTTTGTGTTTGAGTATTTTGTGTTTGTGTTAATTATTTTTTAGATTCATTCACATTTCTACACATACTTAATATCTGTGAATGTTTAGTTATGTATGACTTAAGAGAAAAACAAACAAAATTCACTAATCCTTTCTACTAGGAGCGATTTGTGTTTTTGCTTTTTTAGGCTGGTATGAATAGTGCTGTTACAAACATTCTACATGTCATTTGACGAATAAAGGCACACTTCACAATTATAAATATAAGTAAAATTAGAAAATCTACACAAATTTACAAGTATATCTACTAGAGTAACTGCTGAAATATAAGATATGAATATGATGAATTTTAACTCATCATTGAAGAGTTTAGTATCATTTTTAGAAATTAGTGTACAACCTATTTGCATGAACAGTAGCATGCCCTGTTAGTGGAACATCCTCTGTTAGTTGAACATCCTCATTACAGCTTAGCTGTCTTTTTTATTTCTACTTCACTTATTCAATGGGTATAGCATTATTATTTTAAATGTTTTGATAACATAATAAAAATGAAAACTTACAAACATGTAGTCATAGACACATATGAGCATATCTCATTTTTGCAGACGTTTTTCTATTGTGTTGTTTGCTTTATTGATTAGAGTTCTCTATATACCATGAATTTAAGCTTTGCATAAAATGTATGCATTCAAAATACCTGCTTCAGTTTCTTGGCTCTATTTTTGGTATTTTAAAAGTGTCTTTTGATAATAAAAAGTTCTCAAATTTAATGTGACCCAAATTATAGACTTTTTCCTTCAAAATTAATATTACACTAGTATCTTATTTTAAATTAATCACACAATTTCAAAAATATAGTTTCTAAATGCATCTCTATCTTACTGTATCTATCTACCTATCTATCTATTTTCTATTGAATGAGTTTTTGACTATGAAAAGTCAGGATTCATTATTATATTATATAAAAAATTGCACTAAAAAGGTATTTTAAACAGTGATTTCCCAAAGTTATTTTTCTAAATTTTTATCAGTCAAGTGATCTAATATGAGTGGATGTTTATAGATCCCTGAATATGGTTACTTTGTCCATCTTTTTGCCATCATTAGATTAAAAGTTTTATTCTCCAGGGTATTGGTGTAGCTCAGTATTAGAACACTTGCCAAACATACCGGGGCCCTGTATTCAACTTGAACTTCCTTAAATAAAAATTAAAGCAATTTTATGAAAGCTTTGATGAATTATAATGTAAATCACTAGTTTAGTTTATCTTTTAAACATCCCTTTATATTTTACATTTTATATGTTAGAATACTACTCGTTGACACATGTCACACAAACTCACACAATTTGGTATTAATTTGTGGGAGCTTGGGATTTTGTTGAAAAGTATGAAAACTTGTTATCTGAAAATATTGGGCATGATTCTTGTGTATTGATTCTGTATCCTGCAACTGTACTGAATTTTTTGATTATCAATTGATCTTGATGGAGTCTTCAGGTTTTTCTATGTATAGAATTTTATTGTGAGCAAATAGATAATTTTACTTCCTACTTTCCTATTTGTGTGCCTTTTATTTTTTCTCTTGCTTAATTATTCTAGTTAAACTTCTGCATCACTATTGAATAAGAGCCATGACAGAGAACACTTTTGTTCCTTATCTCAGGGGAAATACTTTCAGTGTTTCCCATTTGGGATGATGTTATTGTAAGATTGTTCATACAAAGCCCTTACCATGTTGAAGGATGACCTTTCTTTCTCTAAATTGTTGAAGGCTTTTATAGTAAAGGCATGTTGAATTTCATGTAGTACTTTTTCTATTGAGATGATTGTGACTTTTTATCTTTCATTCTTCTCATGTGATGTATTACATTTATTGATTTATACTAAAAGCTAATTAATGTTTGAAAAGCAAAAGTAGAGGAACCACACATACTGGTTTCAAAGCTCCCTACATAGATAGCTTCAGTAATTACAGCAGTGGGCGACTGATGTAAAGACAGATATCTGGAATAATGGAACTGAATATAGAGTGAAGAAATAAACTTTTGCATATATGGTCAAACAATCTTAATAAGGTGCCAACTAACATAAATATTGTACATATTCATGAAACAAGTTGTGATGTTTTGATACATTATTACACTGTGTAATAGTTAAATGAGGGTGATTAGTATATTAATTAGTTCAAACATTTATTAGATTTTTCATAATAACACTCAAAATTCCCCTTTCTAGTTCATTTTAAAATACAAAATACACTGTTGTCACTTATATTCAGCCTACTGTGCAATATAACATAAGGAATTCTTTTTAATCTGTCTATAATTGAATATCCATTAACTAACCTCTAGTCCTTTTTCCTATCCTCCCTGCCTTCTGGTAATGACTATTTTACTCTTTGGTAAGACCAATTCTTAAGCTCTCTATATGGGTAGAATCATGAAATATATGCTCTTCTGTGTTTGATTTATTTTACTCAACATAATGTCATCCTGGTTCATACTTGACACAAAAGACAAATTTTCTTCATTCTATCTCTATAGTTGAATAGAATTCAATCATTCAGATAGAACTCCTCTCTTTTCATTATCCATGCAACTGTGATGGACAAGTTGGCTCCGTATCTTGTCTGTTGTGATTACTGAGTGTAGATATTTCTTTGAAATAAACATGGGAGCATACCTGTCTTTTTGTCATGGTGATTTCATTTCATTTGAGTATATCTATAGTACTGGGATTGCCAGATCATAAGATAATTCTATTTTGAACTTTTTGAGAAGCCTCCATAGTGATGTCCATAAAGACTACATAAATTTATATTCTGACCAGAATTGCATAATAGTTCTCCCTTCTCCAAATGCTTGCCACCATTTGTCATTTTTCCTTCCTTTTGGTAACCATTTTAATTGGAGTGATATGACATCCCATTGTGGTTTAGATTTGCATTTCTCTGATGATTGCTGATGTTGAAAAATATTTATTTGTGAATAAAATAATTCTTACATGAGTATGTATACATGTGTCTGTGTGTATGCATGCACAAGTGTATACACACATAACACATGGGAAAAATGTTTAAAATAAAAGAAAAATAGTGCCAGAAAATTTAATAACCTGTCACTAGCCATCAGGTTCAGATGACACCCTGAGACTTCTATGTTTATAAAAATGGCGTTAAGACTAAATAATTTCTAAATGCCATGTAAGCTTTAGCATGCTTAATTCCTGAAATCAGTGGGAAGTGGGGACACACTGTGATCAGAAAATAACAGGTTCACTTAAAAATTTAAAGTGAAATAAGTAAAAACAGTGGAAGAAAGATGATGGAAGAAGAAGAAAACAATGAAACAAAGGTAGAAGCTGATTTATTTGCCCAGATGTTTCAGGAGAAAAGTGAAAATACATAAAAGCAAACTATGATAGATTATTTAAAGATTATCTGCTTTTGTGTTACTAAAAATTTATCCAGAAAGCTACCTCTTTAGATGCAGATGCTTACTCTAAGTCCTGAAATCAGTTCAGTGCTGCATATAATACACTGATAATAAGGTCACCTAAAAAATTAAACTCATCTAACCTGAATTGCCAAAAATCTTAAGATGTAATAATTATAAAATAATTTCTTTATGTTTCACAGCAAACTTTACATAGGTGATATGATCCCAAATATTCTCTCCATATTTCTTCAGGTATGTGTATAGGATGCTGAACCTCTGAATTTTGAACAGACTAGTCTAATAATTCTCAAGGCAGAGCAAGTGAATTTTGCAAATACTTCATATTCTGTTTATTTTTTATCATCACTGCAAAAATGCTAAGTGGAATAAAATTCAAGTGGAATTATCCAGAAAATAAAAAGAAGCCATTCTAGATACTTTTGTTTGTATATGTGTGTTCATATGAATGTTTGCATTTACTCAATATTGTAAATATCATAGTAATTAAAAAGCACTTCATAAGTTTCAAAAATAACTCTTTGAAGGACTACAGTTGTATAGTAGTTTTGTCTCAACAATAAAAAAAAATTAACGATGTATCCATGACATTGGGAAATTTAAATCTGTGAATTTAGTATTGCCGCAAGATGGTATATCATAATAAAGTGTTGTGAAAGCATTATGTATGGAAGAAACAAAAACTCTGCGGCATTTTAAATAAGGAAATTTTAATATTCCTAGAAAAATTATCAGTAAGGCTAACATTTGAAATGAAATTGATGCTTCATAGTATGTCACACCTATATACTGGGCAACAAAATATGGTATGTGAAATTACCATAACAAAACTCATAAAAACAATTCACCAAAACAAGACCAAAATGGAAGAATTCAGTAGGAAGCAGGTCACTGAAGTTCCTCAGAGGCCAGATGCACATACTCACACGTGCATACACATTAACTATTCCAGGCTTCTTTACACCTCTAGGAATCTTGACAAGCATCTTTTAATTAAGGGATCTTTCTCAGTAGACACTGAAATAAACTCATGCAGTAATTTTTATTTTATTTTATTTTTTTTTATTTATTTTTTTTTTTGCGGCACCGGGGATTGAACTCACAACTTCACACCTGCCATGGCAGGTACTTAAGCCACTGAGCCAAACTCCCAGCCCTAGTTTTTTGAGGCAGGGTCGCACTATGTAGCTCAGGCTGGCCTTGCGCTCACGTTTTAGCCCAAGTTGACCTCGAACTCACAACGCTCCACCTACCTCAGCCTCCCGAGTGCTAACCTGCAGTAATTATTAATGTGAATTTCTTGATAAAAAGTTAAAAATCTAGCATTCACATTTGAAAGATTTCAGAATAAAAAATGGAAAGTTGAGGATTGAACCGCCTGTGTTTATATTGTTATTATAACCCTTCCTTGGTTATTCAAATTACCTAAGATCAGTCCCCACATTTGTAAAATCATAAAGCACATGATAAAATAGCATTCTGGTAGGTAAATTACGCACACTACATGATTATTTATTATTAGAGGTATTATTGTTATTACTAGTGATTTCCTTTCTAAGAATCAGTCAGTGTAATAACAATCTAGGGTAGACAGTAAACTGACAGAAACAGAAATACTCAATAATCATGCAACAACACATGTATTTTGGAGCAAAACTAATATAAAAATTCACAACTTATTTTGAGTCAGAAATAGAATTTCTGTTTTTCTCTTGGTTTCTGGAATTATGTTATTCTGATTTCAACAATATGTAAAGAACAGAAAGAAGCTGGGGATATAGCCCAGCACCTGCCTGGCAAGCACGAGTTGGCAAGTTTTATTCCCGGTACCAAACAAACAAAAAAAACTAAGTCAACTAATACTGCAAAATAAATACAGTGAATGAAATTCAAGGAACTCTGAAGAGAAATTATATTATAAATGTATTATGAATCAAGCAATTAACTCATTTTAAGAGTCTAAAAAGAAGGTTAAGCAATTCTTAGCAAATTTAGAGGTAAAAAACTGATTTTTACTTTCAGTGTTTTTTAAAATTTATTACTACTGAAACTAAACAAATTAGAGTTTTGTTTTAGCAGAAATGTTCATATACGTTTGTGAATAAAATATTAATGTCAACAAATAAAATTATTCTTGAACTTTTAATCCATTGTGATGAATAATATTTCATAAAGGCTTATACAAAATGTTTTAGTGAAATGAAATACAAAAGAGAAAGACCTGGGTATAACAATGTCAACATTGATAATTGAGTACTTGGAATACAAAAAGACAAACTATGTATAGCACAAATTGGTTTTAAAAGGAATAAAGACAAAAATAATGTTAATCATAGAAAATGTATCAATAATGCTCAGGTAATTATAAATATGATGCTAAAAATTTAAAGCATATAGAATTCAGCAACCATGAAGTTAAAATACAAGCAACAATTGAAATCTAATTAAACAACTATAGCAATTATTAATGTTTTCTCCATCTTATGGTAATTAAAATAATAAAATTCTTATTTGCATATCTGGGAAAATATTAAAAGTCATTTCAAATATAATGCATTCCCATAATTTTTGAAATTGTGTTTATTTTTATAATTAGATAATATAAATGGTAAATGAATATAACATTTTCAAATTTTCATACCTTTCAAATAGTTAAGAATTCTGAGGTATCTGACTAACAACTATGTAGTCATAAATCTAAATTGGATTGTATGCATTCTCCAAAATGTAACATATGCTATTTTACTTTTAGCTATTTAAAAAAAATGATGATCCTAGTGAAGTGGATTTGCTGCCTAAAGTAAATAAATAAATAACCCCTTACAGATATGTGAGATCTATACTGTCAAGACACACCATCTGTTTCAGCTTATTCATGATGATGCAGATAATATTCCCAGAATATATAATATTCACTTATTAATGTATTCTGAAATAATATGCAGATGTTTCTAAACAAAAAGTTTTTAAAAGAAGATTTATCTTAATTCTTCTTTTTCAAATTCTAACTCTCTATGATGAATGTGATCATTATGTATATCTAAAATGTACCAAGAAACTTAATTAAGCTTGAAAAAAATAAAAAGAAGATTTATTAGCTATAACTGCAAATAAATTCAAAACATGTTTAATTGTGGAAAGATATAAACACAAAAGAATCTTTCCTTCTTCCTATTTTCCTCCTTCTGATTAGGTGTATGCAAGTAAATTAATACTCAAGTCACTAGATCATGATTTGGAAAATTATCTCAGGGAGAACAAATGCCTTTTAAATGGCACCCAAAGGGCCCCAAAGAGTTAATGAACCTGATATTCTTCATGAACCAGATTCATTTTAAAGACACCCTTTCACAGATGAGGCGTGTGGCTAATTATATTTGCACATTTGGATAGCTGCTTAGCAGTGCAAAATGAGTAATATTATGGACCATGAGACACCCACCATCTTGCCATATGGACATAATTTTCTGACTATTGTGTATGTTTTCGAGTCTTTTTGACAATAATGTTTTATTGTGGGATAAACTAAGATATTTTGTAAAGTTGTTTCTCTCCAGTGAAAACAAGATTGGAGTAACATTAAATTTTAAGTGACATTAATTAGTTTAAAATATCTATTTGAATGAGATGAATTAAATTTTTAAATGGGGTTAAACAGTGTAAATGATCCACTTTTTATAATCAGTCTCCAGGAAGAGCATCATAAAAGGAACAGTGGAGAATTTAGGGCACCATTATCAAAGAGAAATAACTAGAGATAAGATGATTCTTATTGTAGTCCCCAAAGGATAATGCAGGTATGATGTCTATTTCATGACCATTTTGTGTGAAGTTCTATTTGATAGGAAAACATGATCTGAGATGGCTTAACAATGTCAATATTCTTCGTGCATCCATGCTATATGTTGAAATAGACATGTAGAGAATTTTTTATCCCCATTGTTGATCAAATAAATAAATATATATATATATGTGTGTGTGTGTGTATTATTTTTTTTAATTTTATTTGAGCGAAGAAAAACAAAACAAACAAAAACTACAACAACAACAACAAAAAAACGACATATATAGTAAAAACAACAAGCAAAAGAGACAAGCAAACAACTAGAGTAAATACACAATATTGCAGGTTTACAAAACCGGAAGATAGAAGCTTGACAATGGTTGCAATTTGCGCATCGTTA